>JBBMFX010013722.1:0-12789 GCA_037832545.1 Rhabdalestes septentrionalis | reverse complement strand
CTCTCTCTCTTTCTCTCTCTCTCTCTTTCTCTCTCTCTCTCTCTCTCTTTCTGTCTCTCTCTCTCTCTCTCTCTCTCTCTCTCCCCCACCCACCCAGTAAAAGTTTCCACGTTGGAAAACTACTGCTTAAAACTGGCCTCCATTCTTTTTTAAAGCAACAGTCAGTCTGGACTAAACAGCTTTCAATGTTCACACAGGCTTTCTGCACAGCTGCACAGCTGTAATGTGGTTGGAAAACGTGATGTGTAGGTTCATCACAGTGAGGGTTTGGTTGAACAGTCATCTGCTATTTTTGTGACAGTGTTTTTAACCATTGCTGGTGGAAAAGTTAATGGCACCATTTAGAAACTCCTTCTGTTTTGATGGATATAAACATTCCATCTAATAATAAAATGGATTCCAATAACCGATAATACCAAATGAACCTGTCCAGGGTTTTTCCTGCTACTCAAGTTAAGGATCAGCAGTTGATAATTATAAAGTATAGGTTGATGATAAAAGGCTGGTTTGAAAAGGGGTACCTGTGATTTCTACAGTGAAAATAACAAAAAATGTCTGAAAGATTTGCAATGAAATAATCAATATTGTGGTTGCTACATTTATTACAACATAAAACAAACTCCTAATAGGGCAGCTCATGGCTGGTAGTTAGAGAGTCTCACAGGTGGGAAAGTGGCATTGTTTCAGCAGCAAAGTGGACAAACAAGAGAAGAAATCAGCATAACCAATAGCATATAAACTATACAAAATAACTGTTCAATATAAACAATGTATATATGTTTATGTGAAAGATAAATACAGTCAACCCCTGAAATTCGAGGGTGTTAGCTTCCAAGAGCACACTTGAATTGTGGCCTAGTATTGTGAAAAATAAATTGTGATAAATATAATTAATTAATTTCAGCTTAATACATTTTTTTAAAAAAGTAACGTTGAATGTGTCGGAATACTGGACTGCTGCTGCGTCACATGGCGGCAGCCAATCAGCATCAAGGGTAAAGAAATAATGCTCTCAGATTGGCTACTTTCAAAACTTCCTCTGAGTAAAGGGGTATATCATCACACCAAGACACACTTTCACGTACAGTTGCTTTGTGTTCTCTCAAAAAATGTATAAGGTTATTTTGTATTGAGATGTAGCTGAATTTACTTTAAATGTTTTCATTATATTTTTCTTAATAATTAGCGCTAAAATGCACGAAAATCTATATATTTCCAAGAAAAAAGCGTTTTGCATAGATTTATGGGGTTTCTGTGAACACGTATTAGTTTGGTTCTATGAAAAAATCCGCTCCATATTACTAAAGCCGTATTTGTCCTTGATTTTACCAGCCCAGTACCATGGAGCACTAGTTCAACCTGATTGCGGAAATAATCACTCGGTGAAAGCTGTAATTGCTTTTATGGCCTGGAAACCTTTGGGATTGAGAACAGGACCATTTTAAATGCAGAAATGAAAGAGGAGTGAATTTGCTTCATGTATTTCCTGTCACAGGCCGGAAGAGGAACCGTGAAGCCCCAGAGTGGATTCAACGCCAATAATGATGCCGAGACACTTTTCAAGGCCATGAAAGGACTGGGTGGGTCAAAGCACTCATTTCATTTTGAGAGAGTTTCCTCCTCTGTTGCTGTAACCATTAATACATGAGTGAGATAATCAGGCCAGTGGTGCTCACAGAAATTAAACCATTTAATATTGTTCAGATTTTCTGAGCTGGTTATTGGAATGAAGTATATGAAATATATAAAATGTAATGAACTCATCGTTTTTGGCAAATGTGTCCCAATGTGTGTTTATTTCTTTTCGTCTGTTCAGGCACGGATGAGGCGACCATCCTGCAGCTGCTGACGGCCCGCAGCAACGCCCAGCGCCAGCAGATCAAGGCTTCCTACAAAACGCTGCATGGCAAGGTGACATTCTTTGTGTTGAGAAACATCAGATACTAAGTCAAGTCAAGTCAAGTCAAGTAGAGCTTTCTTTTCATCTCAGCCATGTACATTAATATATTGTCGCTGTCTGGCGTAAACCTCAACTCCACTTGTTGTTTTTTTCATAAATCGATAATATTGGTCAGTCTCCACATGGGTCTCTAAAATTTAGAAATGATTAAACAATGAAAAGTGTTGAAAATAGTTATACCAATTTTGATGCCACAGTATTCATTTATTTAGAATATACATCCTGAAAAATTGCTGTTTTGGACATATGTGGTTTCGAACCGACAGTGACGATATAGTACACAGTGAGATGAAATATCCTCCTTCTGGACCGTAGGTGCAACACAGCACACTCACAAGATAGAGAAACTTGAGGGGGGAAATATAGCAAATTGTGCAAGTAATGCAGTTTGTGAGCAATTTCAAGTATTTCAAGGGTCAAGGAACCTCAGGGCTTTTCCTTTCCACTGCTATAATAACAACCCTGAGACATTCAGCTGAGACACTGAATCAGGTGCGTTACAGAAAGGAAAACCAGTGGAAAATGCTTTTAATTGTACTACTACCTCTGAATAGGAAAGTTTATCTTCTCATTTTAGAATTATTGATATAGGGTATGAGGAATATATGGCCACTTTTGCTTGAATATGATATTATATTTCATGTTTATTGTCATGTACAGATAACTGTGAATTCTTGCAGTAAGATAAATGGTAAAAAGTAATCTGCATAATAGACAGCATTTAGCATTTGCTAATATTTGTAAAGTGTCTGTACATGAATTTCTAGCTTCCCGCATACATACAGAAGGTAGTTGTAACGTGGGTGCAATATAGAAATTATGATCCGTTTCCGCCTGTATGGACGCTGCAAACAGTAGTCAGTGTTGTTTCCTTACTTATCTTTACCTTTATTCGCATTAGTGTAGTTTGCTATCATGTAAGCCCAGTCTTTTCTTTCCATATGGCCCAGTTCTAATTGGCACTTGCAATTGTTTATTCCGCTGGTGTCAGGTGACCTTAGTGATTCTTTATGTTCCATATTTTCTCTTATTTAGTCTTTAGTTTCCTTGTTCTCTTTTATTTGTTCACCCAAGTTGTGAAGAAGCTCTCAGGAATCGAATTTCTTGTGAAGATAATAAAGTGAATATCCTCCACCTGAAAGCATTCAGAGCAAACACGCTTGCTGCTGAGAGCTGCTGGGATGTGTGTGTGCACAACCTGTTTGCAGGAGCATAAGCATTTGAATAGAGCTGGGCCAGTTCAGATGTTAACAACAATACCAGGTTGCAGGTGTTTGGTAGGACTGCATGTTATGAACAGAATTTCATCCTTCTAATATATTCCTAAATGCACTGTATGAACAAAAGTATTGGGACGCCTGACCACTCCAACAACAGGGACTTTAATGACATTGCATTCAAATACATAGACTTTAATATGGAATTACCCCCACACACACACACACCTTTGAAAGGCTTTCCACAAGGTTTGGTGGTGAATTTGCATCCATTCATTCTGTAGAGCATGTATGAAGTCACACATTGATGTAGGGTGAGAAGGTCTGGCTCACAATCTCCATTCCAGTTCATCCCAAAGGTGCTGGATGGGGTTGAGGTCAGGGCTCTGTGTGTGACAGTCAAGTTCTTCCACACTGCCACGTCTTTATGGAGATCGCTTTGTGCACTGGGACACAGTCATGCTGGAATAGAAACCGTTCTTTCCCCAACTGTGTCCACAAGGTTGGAAGGATGGTGTTGTCCAAAATATCTTGATCTGCTGAAGCATTATTAGGAAAAAAGGGGCCTTTACACATATTAATTAATTGACGTTCACCCAGTTTAACCAAGATAATCTGCATTTCAAGTCCTTATTAACATGACTGCATCACTTTTTAATTTGAAAAACAGTGCCACGTCCTAAGGTTGGGTGCAGGTTAGTGGTGACCATGGCTAAAAAGTTTCTGTATGTTCTATACATTTTGGATTGTTCTCGTTCAGCAACTGAGTGGAATGAATCTCTGCTTGTGTTGGACGCAGACATACGAGTGATGCAGAGCAGCAGAGAGTTGAGGCCAGCTGTCTGTTATGCAAATGAACAGCTTAATGCATCTAACCAATCAGGAGTCAGCTGCCATTTGCATGGTGTGTGTCCACAACTCAGGAAACAAAGTATTAATTCCACCTTCAAAAGTTCTGGTGGAGCAGTGAAGACCAAACTGTGTTAAAATCTTTTCTGATTTTTTTTTACATTAATACTACTAAATATACTATACAAAACTAAAAAGTGTAAATGCAAATAATATAAATACAAATAATAATCTACAGCAAACAGTGCTTTTTAATTCAGTATATAAGTGTGTTCCTTGTGGAAGTCCAATATTACTGTAGTTTCCATCAGAAACTTTTGACTTCATTAAATTAAATTAAATAAAAAGCTGCTGAAATACAAACCCAAACAACGGCTGAAGGAACCAAGGAGGAATCTGGAACTGAACCTGTGTTCTACACACCAGCTCATAATACAAATAAACTACTTTTTAAAAAATTGTTTGCATTTATGCTACTGTTAATTTTACCTGGAGAAAGACAGATGACAGATTCTCTCTGGGAAAAATGGCTTTAAAGAATTTACTCAGTACTGTGCCCTGCTGTGCTGGTCCAGTACACCCTAAGTGGACAAAAATATTGGGCTATGTCGACAAAAAGTAATCTAACTGCTTCTGTATATCAAGACGCTTTGTACAATGCCATGCTTTGTGGACACAGTTTAGGGAAGATACACAAGTCCACAGAGATGTGGTTGGATGTGTGTGTGGACCTTTAGGATGAGCTGGAATGGAGATTGTGAGCCAGGCCTACTTGTCCAAAATCAGTGTCTGTCCTCAGAAATGCGCTGCAGAATAAATGGGCCCGAATTCCCACAGAAACTCCAAAATCTTGTGGAAAGCCTTTCAAGAAAATTGGTAGCTGATCTAGCTGCTAAGTGGGGAGAAACTCCATATGAAAGTCTGTGTGTTTTAACTCCATATTATTAAAGTCCCTTTTAGTGGAATGGTCAGTCATCCCAGTACTTTTGTCCATATAGTGTATTGTCCACCTGTTGCCAATGCAGTGTACAATACGTGTTTAATGTTTTTCCTCCAGTATTTGAAGACATTTTTGAGCTTGACTGAAACGTTTTCCTCGTTAGCTTAAAGGGAGAGTCAAGAAAAAAAGTGCAAAATGAAAAGAGTGAAAGTGACCTTTCTGTCATACGAGACAACACCACAGCACACAGTGTGAACATGAAAGAACACGTTATCAGAAAAGAAGGCAGTTTTTGATAAAAGAGATAAAGGAACTGTCTTTCTCTCTTCCTTTGTCTTTTATCTGTGCTGCTTTGTGCGTTCCTGTCTCTGTCCAGGCCCTGAACGCTCGAATGTTTAACCAGAGCATCGATCTCTGAGAATCACAAAAATATCTGTTCTGCAGTAAACAATAGTGGGACACACCTGTGCATAAATGATTAAACTATTTTAGGAAACTGAAAGAATATATATAGAAAGTTTGGTAAATTAGTAGAAAAGCTAAGAGCAGTTCATCAAAATGTATCATTTACTATTGCTGTATGTATGTTATCTGTTTTATAGGTAATATATTAGTGCAAAATATTGAAGATATTTTCTTTGACTTTCTATCTCCCTATCTGTCTCTCTCTCTCTCTCTCTCTCTCTCTCTCTCTCTATTTCTCCATCTTTCTTTATCTCTGGAGGACCTGGTGAGTGATCTGAAGTCAGAGCTGGGAGGAAAGTTTGAATCCCTGATTGTGGCATTGATGTATAAACCGGTGATGTTTGACGTGACGTCACTGAAAAATGCCATTAAGGTAAAAACTGCTTTTATGTGCAATCAATGCAAAATAGATTAACTTAAATTAACAGTTGTTTGTTGTAGTTGGAGGTGTCAGATATCCCCTTAATAAAAAAAAATGTAGCCTGTATATATCAGTCTGTCAATCTGGGGATATTCAAAAAGAGATTAAACACTGCTTGCAACCAACTCAGAGTGTTTGTTTGTGTGTGTGTTTGTGTGTGTTTTTTTAGGGGGCAGGCACTGATGAGAAGGTTTTGATTGATATCCTGGCGTCTAGAACTCCCAATGAGGTCCGTGAAATCATCAAGGTTTACAAAGAGGGTAAGAGTGTACAGGTTTCCCGTTTAACTCCTGATTCTATATAGATATTCTATATATATTCTATAAAGTTTACACTTTCTGCATTTAGCAGACACTCCTATTCAGAGCGAAGTCCATCAGTGCCTGAAGTGTCCACATCTATTCTTCATATCTGTGAAGCTTTACTAGATTCAAACCCTGCTTTTACCAAGTTACTGCCAGCTTAGTTACACACCTTAACAAACTCTGTCAGAAGAGGGTAACCGACTAAGGTTTTTTAAATCTAAAGAAAACGATGTATAAGAGATATACAAGAGGACTGGTTAATCACCAATGTGCTCCTTTAAGAGACGAGTCTTCGGATGATGCTTGAAGACCGCCTGGGACTCTGCAGACCTGATTGCGAGTGAGAGTTCGTTCCACCAATGGGGGTCCAAGACTGAAAAGAGTCTTGATGCTTGTCTTCCTCTTCTTTTGAGCAATGGAGCTTCAAGACTAGCAGCTTTGACAAAATATTTGATCAGTGCTGATAAATAAGGAGGTGCCAGTCCATTCTTTACCTTGAAAGCGCGTGTTGAGGTTTTGAACTGAATGTAGGTGGCCACAGGGAGCCAGTAGAGGTTCCATAGAAGAGGCGTAGTGTGTAAGAACAATAAGGACAGGTCTTGCAGCTGCATTCTGAATCAGCTGAAGTGATCTCATTATCTTCAGTGGAAGTTAAATGTGCAGTAGTCCAGTTTAGAAATGACTAGAGACTGAATGAGTAACTGTGTAGCTTCAGTGGTGAGAAAGGGTTGGATTCTTCTAATGTTGTACAGAAGGTATCTGTAGGTCCTGGAGATCTGGTCAACATGCGTTGAGAATGATCTATAGCGGGGGTATTCAATTAAAAGTCACTGAGGTCCAGTTATTACATTTCGTTCCAGTAGAAGGTCCGAACTGAAGTCCGTCTTGTGTTTTACTGCCTTCCCCTATGTTCACATTTTCATATAGTTTACTCAAAAGGTATTGTTCATTCCAGTGCACAACTGAATCTTTCACCACAAATAAAAGGAGTCCCAGGCAAATACATTTAAGTGACAAGACACATTCCATTATCGATAAAAACATGTTGTAAATTGTTAGTTTTTTTTCGTCGGGTCGGGTTTTGGGTCAGTATCTACGAGTAGTTTTGCGGGTTGGGCGGGCAGTTTGGATCTCCTGACGGGTCGGTTTGGGCGGAGTTTTAAAAAAAGCCGACCCGCGGAACACTACTACAGAATTTAATAGAGTAAGAGCCAGTTGGGAACCGAAAGAACCGGCTAGTCTTTGGGAAGAAACGGCTCTCTGAAATAAGCCGAGCTTTCCATCACTAGTAAACAGTCGAGTGAAGCTGCTGTTGTATTAACTGGAGTAGCAGCACCCCGTGACTGGTCACGGGTCCGGACAGAACATTCACTCGGTCCGGATCCAGAACGCGGTCCGCCATTTTGTGATGCCTGATCTATAGCATGACACCAAGATTTCTTACCTTCTCTTGGGGAATGAAAACCGTGTTCTCAGAAGATGCGGTGAGGCTGTGGCTTGGTGATGGACTCCCTTTGACGATGAGAAGCTCAGTTTAGCTGGGATTCATTTACAGAGCATTTGGCAGTTGCTTTAATCCAAAGCGACTTACACTCCCTCACTAAAGGGAGCAGTCTCTCTGGAGCAACTAGGGGTTAAGGGTCTTGCACAGGAACACAGTGGTCGTATGTTGAAGGTAGGATACAAACCCATGTCCTCTTGGTCCATTGGCAAGTATCCTATCCTCTAGAACACCATAACCCCAAGAGGAGATGTCCGCCAGGCAGTGCGACCTGATTGTGACTAGAGGGGAAAGAGAATATGTTGAGAATAACTGACTTAAAGACAGTGGCAAATATGGAGATTGAATAATAACAATGATAATAAGGGAAAGGTGCTGTGAGTAGCAGTGTTGCCTCGCACCTCTAAGGTTCTTGGTTCGAATCTGGGTACTTGCCTTGCAGAGTTTGCATGTTGGTGTGGGTTTCCTCTGGGGTTTCCAGTTTCTCCCACAGTCCAAACACACGTGTGTGCACTGCCACACATTACAAACTTCTGTTACCCACAGTCACAGTTTGATGACAAAATAAGGATGCCATTCATTCAAAACAGGTGTGTGTGTGTGAATGTGAGGCATCTGATGAGCCTCACCTGATTCTTTTCATTCCAGTTTGGCTTCCGACTTCACACACCCAGCCGCACTATTGAAGATTTTTGTGTCCACTTTAGCAAACTATAACCCGGACTTTCAGCTCCGGTGGTCTGCATCCTGTGATGGACCCTCTTTTACGCTACAGTGTTCATCTATTTATGGACATGAGAGTTTTTTTAATACTACTACTGCCTCTTTACCAAGAGGTCTTGGGCTCAATTCCTACTTTTATTACACCACAACTGGATTCCTGAGCAAGACCCTTATCGCCAAGTTACTCCAGGGAGACTGTGATTAAAAAAGCTGCTTTGGATAAAAGCATCTGGTAAATTCTGTAAATGTATGTGCACCCTGCGGTGGGCTGGTGCTCCACCTAGGGTGAGTCCCTGCCTTGCACCTGTAGACCCCGTGATCGGCTGTGGTCACCCGTGCAACAGTGTGTGGGGATGATACATTGGTCAAAGTAACCTCAGTGGTGCCACTGGCTGTCCCGGGATTCAGACCCACAAATTTCAGATCACAGGAGCTACTCCCTAATCACCAGGCAAACATGTGCCCCCAATATGCAGCTGCTCCTGTGTCCTCCACTTCTTTTGGCAGTGTTTTTCTTTGGAAATTATTCAAGCTATTCACCAGTCACAGTTGAACATCGATGTCGGCACATTATCGTATCTAAATTCATATATCAAAAATATACCTAAGGCTATACATTATATATATAAACTGAAGTAGACACAATGTAGTGCCACATTTAAAACAGGGATTTACTTTGCTCTGTTCAATTGTGTGTAAAGTGACCATTTGTCGTAATTATTTCTCTGTATTGAACCCATTCACCAATTGAAGCAGCGAGCAACCAGGAACACAGCACCTGGGAAGCAGTTTGTAGTGATGGGATTTGAACCTACAACCTTCTGACCACAGGACTGACTGCTTCGGCAGGTTTTGAAAACTGACAATAGTGAAAAACAAAAACAATTTACACGTTGTGGTTTGTTTGCATCCACAGAGTACGGTCATAACCTGGAGGATGATGTAACTGGTGATACCAGTGGACACTTCAAGAGGATGCTGGTCATTTTGCTTCAGGTACATCAGATCAGTCAGTTACCAGTGATGGTAATAGTTTGTTTTCTGTCTAATTGGTCTCCATTTTATGTAGCTATGACCACTCTAGCTATGCATCACTGTAAGGGAGGAAACCAAGATCAGTAGGATCTTATAAATGCACACAGGTGTGCCTGTACAGATTTCATGCATGCTCAATTCAGTTAAATTCCCAACCAAGTTGCAGTTTACCGAGCAGTTCCGAACCTTTAGTGCCTGGAGAGGAAGAAAAGAGTCTTTATGGGGATAAATAGCTAGAGAAGACTTTCTTGAACACGCTTATTGACAGATAGGCCAGAGTTAGTACCGTTAAGTGTCCGTAAAGGTCAGTTTTGTCAGAAGAGTGTCTGAGAGTCTGTATTCCATAAGCAACAGGAACAACCATCTCCCATCTACCTAAAATCTATAAGAAGTGAAACCAAATGGATGCTGTTAGAATTTGATTACTTGACTGTCAATCTCTAGTTACTAATATTGTAATTGATCTATACATATATATTGTGATTATTTGAACATGCAATGCTTATTGATTTGTCACATCTACCTTGTAGCTCCACCATGTTGGTGTACAGTTATAGACTGTAGCCTAGAAATTTAAGGATAAAGTGTAGGCTATACCATAGTCCTATAATTCAAACAATTAGGTTTTAGGGGGGGCATTCTAAACCTAGCCGTGAATCCGGGGTTCTCACTATTGATAATGTTATTAATCAAGTGTTCTGGCATTTCTTCTGCTCTTAAAAATCCCTTGAGCTGATTTATGTAAGGTAGCTTGTGCTCATATTGTTTAGTAAGTGAAATGACTGCATGTTTCTAATGATGATTACGTTAGAAAATGTTTTGAATGTACATGGATTTGTAATAATAATTGTTATAATGATCTGTTTTGGTTTTAGGCCAGCAGACAGCAGGGTGTGCAAGAGGGCTCCATCCAGAGTGATGCTCAGGTCTGTGCAAATGTCTTTTTACAAGACAACATGAATCCATGTACAGCATTTAAACACGGAGGCCCCTAAACACCGGGGGTACATTTGGTACCATACCACACAGAAAGACAGATTAAACATGTTTTTATTGATTATCAGTTTCTGAAAGATCTTCACGTGATACGGTACATCAAATTTAGCCCACAAGCTAGCAAAGATGAGTAAAAAAACAATCACACTTTGTTTTTAGTTGTATCTATGCCAGTCTGTCGGTGAACTGGTCGGTGCTGCAAAAAATGTTGGTATATTGGGAACCACTGAAATAAACCGATCAGGAAATTAAGTAGAAGAACTCCCTCTAGAAGCCCCTCTTTTATTAGACATTATTGTGATTGTGGTTTCCTTTTTTTATTGTTCTTTTTATAGCCAAAAAAGGCACCACTTCTCTTCTGAGGTTTTGTGCAATATTGGAAGTACTCCATCATACAATATGTCTGTTAAAATCCAGTGTTGTGTGCACGTATTCAGAATCAGTCGGCTCTGTAATGTATGGGGAGAGAGAGAGGACGGTCGAGTCGCCTTGCAAATGTGTGTCGGAGTGAGAGTCTAATTAGTTTAATTTAAAAGAATCAGATTGTGAATGCAGTATGTGTGCTTTTAGATGTCTTTACCCATAAATGGCTTGGTAAGAGGCTGCATGTTAACGTCCCTGGAGGTGCAGCAGTAGCAGAATCAGTAGATTATAATGTGTGAATAGATTTCTTTTTTCTTTTTTTTTTTGGACAAGTGTCTCCAAACACTGGTTTTAGCAAAAGCACCTTACATTTTCTTGCAGAAATGCATCTAGAGTTAATATTTCACGTATATATTTTCAAGTGTTGGTACCTGTTTTTCCTCCTAATCCATGGTTGCAGGCTCTCTTTGACGCCGGAGAAAAGAAGTTTGGTACAGATGAGGAACAGTTTATCACTATTTTGGGGAATCGCAGTGCTGAACACCTCAGGAAAGGTAAGTTGCCCACTGGTGACGTGTCTATCGCCAGAGAGCCATAAAACAGATACAGCAGCTTGTAAAAAATGGAAAAGCAATCTGCTTTCATTTCAGACAGCAAACAGTAAAATATTATATCCGAGACCATATAAATAAGTGAAACATCAAACTGCGGATGAGTTCAGAAGCAAAAACAAAAAGATTAAGACTTTGTAGAAGAGAACAAGCATAATAAAGAATTCACTTACCCAGTCCTGTCAGATGTGTTCATAGTTGTGTTCCTTGGTTGCAGTGTTTGATGCGTACATGAAACTGGCTGGATATCAGATAGAGGAGAGCATTCAGAGAGAAACCTCCGGATCTCTGCAGCAAATGCTGCTGGCTGTAGGTAAGACGATAAGTGTGAAAGTGTGAAATAAGTGTAATAATATATCGTAAGTGTGAAATAATTGTAATAATATATCACTATTATAGTATATTGGTATAATAGCTGCAAACATTCATTTGACAACATTTGTTTCTTTCTCTCTTTTTTTTCTTTCTGTATATATTTTTCTTCATTCTTCGTTTTCCTTTCCTTTTCTTTCTTTTGTTATTTCTGTCTTTCTATCTTTCCTTCTTTCTTTCTATTTTGTTTTTTTCTGTCTCTTTGCCTCTCTATCTCTGTTTTTTTCCTTTTCTTTCATTTTTCTTTCTGTTTCTTTTCTCATTTTCTCAATCTTCCTTTCCTTTTTTTTCTAAATTTTTTCCTTTCATTTCTCTTTTTCGTCTTTTTCCATCTTTCGTTCTTTCTTTCTATCTTTATTATTGTAAAACTCTCTCTCCCTCTTTTGCTCACCTTCACAGTAAAGTGTGCCAGGAGTGTTCCGGCGTATTTTGCCGACACTCTGCACAAATCCATGAAGGTAAGAGATATTCAGCGTCTAAAAAATAGTACCAATTCCTTTCCATGGTGCTGAATTTTACAGTGTTTATTAAACCGGTTGCTCTCCAAGGCTTTGCTAACCTCTTCATCCAGACCCATGTAGAGATCTACACTTGACGAAAAAGCCTTTAACTTATTTATCCACAAACTTATTTATCCATTCACTGGCTGAAGTTATCAAATGTGTCAGAAAGGAAGCAGCGATATTAATGTCAGTTTTTCTCTTTCTAAAAAGGCCTTCAATTAGACTGAACAGATCTAACATACCTAAAATGACCATTTTGCCTTGACTTTATATAAGAAATACAATATGGTACCTAATCACAAAAAATCCAGATACACAATATGGACAAAAGTATCGGGACACACCTGTTTTTCAGTGTTTGGGCTATAAATCCCTTACTTCCAGTGAAGGACAATCTTAATGCTTCATAACAAAACTTTGTGGACACAGTTTGTGGAAGAACCTTTTCTATTCCAGCACGACTGTGTCCCAGTGCACAAAGCAAGCTCCATAAAGACATGGCTGGATGAGATTGGAAGAACTTGAATG
>JBBMFX010013693.1:0-12791 GCA_037832545.1 Rhabdalestes septentrionalis | reverse complement strand
TCTCTCTTTCTCTCTCTCTCTCTCTCTCTCTCTCTCTCTCTCTCTCTCAGGTGTTTATCACTAATGGGTGGATGCGTGATGTTGTGCTGGTCGTTGCTGTGACGAATCGTGAAGCGAAGACAGCAGCTCACGGTGTCAGTCTCTTTTTGGTAGACAACGGAACCAAGGGCTTCCAGAAGGGACGCAAGCTGGAGAAGATCGGCCTCAAAGCCCAGGTACACACACACACACACACACACTCTCTCACACACACAAACACCCACACACGGAATATCTCCCAGCCCTGATTTGCTTTTGCATTGATATCTAGTATTAAAGGGCCCATATCCTGCATTTACTTTTCCTAATAAGCTTAATTTTTTGTCATTTGTGTGGGTTTGTGCACAGTCATGGTTTATTTTATTTAATACATTTATCACACTAATAATTAGAATATAAATGACCATTTTCCAGCTTGTTTATTCCTTCGAATTAAGCAGCATGTTTCTGTTACTGGACGTTAGTGCTGATATGTTAATGAGCTGAGTAGTGAAGGGGGGGGGAATAAATCTAAATATCTGGTATACTTGGAACGATATATATATAGATCCAGCAGTGCCAAGTATTGATATCTGTTTATTTAGTATTTATAATGAAACATACTTTATTGTTCTTAACTGTTCTTTTGTACCCAGGACACGGCGGAGCTGTTTTTCGAGGACGTGCGGCTGCCGGCGGATGCTCTGCTGGGAGAGGTCAACAAGGGCTTCTACTACCTGATGAATGAGCTTCCTCAGGTAACCGTGCATCACCCATAGTATTGTTTTACATTTTTGTGTTTTATTATTTATTTATTTAAACAGTATTTGTTTTGTTAGCTTTTTTTTTTGTACACAATATTATTGAATTGTTATATATATCTTACTAGATTGTCAGTCTGTGGTGTTTGGATTGGCAAAAAAGGTAATAATATGGATAATCCACCAAAAGAGTTGCCCATTATAGCTTTCACATTTAACGATTGCATATTTCACCCAATAATAATAATAATAATAATAATAATAATAATAATAATAATATTGCATTTAACCCCTAAATGACCCTTGATCTCTCTTTCTTTTTCTCATAATTATTTTTCCTCTCTGTCTCTGTCTGTCTGTCTCTGTCTGTCTGTCTCTGTCTGTCTGTCTCTGTCTGTCTGTCTCTGTCTGTCTGTCTTTATCTCTGTCTGTCTCTATCTCTGTCTGTCTCTATCTCTGTTTGTCTCTATCTCTGTCTCTCTGTCTCTCTCTCTCTCTCTCTCTCTCTCTCTCTCTCTTTGTGTCTCTGTCTGTATCTGTCTGTCTGTCTCTCCCTCTGTCTCTCTGTCTCTTTCTCTCTGTCCCTCTCTCTCTGTCTCTTTCTCTCTTTCTCTCTCTTTCTCTCTCTCAGGAAAGGTTGATTATTGCTGCAATGGCTCTGGCCAGTTGTGAGTTTATGTTTGAGGAAACTCGGAATTACGTCAGGCAGAGAAAAGCCTTCGGCCGAACTGTTGCCGACCTTCAGGTAGGGAACAACCAGACACTCCTTAAACCTGGATTTAGACCATATTGCGGTATTAATAGGGAATCACTACTGGAATTTTTAAAAAATCTATGCTTTAGTCTAAATCTAGGTCTGAGAACCTGAGCCATTAGACTGAATCTCCTAAGCTCTAAGCTTATTATTCAGTAAGAACTATTCAGTATGTACTAGGAGTGTTCATCATCTACTGTGGATTCCTGAGTAGTGACATTAAAGTAATCAGTATCCACTATAACTTCTAAATTCAGTAATAACTATGAATTAGATTAAACAGATGAATAGATTAACAGTGGTAAAATATAATATAATTGGAGGTATATTTTGATAAAATGTGAGATTAAATCTTTCACTGTGTGTAGACGGTTCAGCACAAACTGGCAGAGCTGAAGACGGACATCTGTGTGGGTCGAGCCTTTGTTGACAGCTGCCTTCATCTCCACAGTGAACAAAAACTGGACTCTGGCACAGCGTCCATGGCGAAATACTGGTGAGAACTTCACACCCCCACTGTTTTACTTTCAGTTATTACTGTCACTTCACCCCACTAGCACACATATATTTGTGAGTTATGTAAACCATCCCAGGACGAGTTTTGTGAGTAATTTCACAGTCCCAAGATGAGTTGTCTTTGTTACCAAATTTGTAAATTATGTATATTTAAAATATAAAGCTGTGATATCTGGGCCTCGTCCGCGATGGACTGCTGACCTGCGAATGTGCGAGCGTGCGAACATGTGAGCGTGTGAGTGATGGCTGCATTTAAATTTTACTCATATTCGAATCATTTTCCCTTTTAACCAATACAAATACAGATTCGAATACCGCCTGCTCTGCACACCCCTAATATATATATCAGTGTTCAGCACTTTGACCTTCTCTTCATTTCTCTCTCCTCCTCTGTCCCCCTCTCCCCTGTTCTCTCCTGTCCTCTCCTGTCTTGTCCTCTCTCCTCTCCAGGGCGACAGATCTGCAGAATAAAGTGGCCACTCAGTGCCTGCAGCTTCATGGAGGCTGGGGCTACATGTGGGAGTTTCCCATTGCCAAGTGAGTGAGAGCCGCTGCTGCTTCTGTGTTTAGCTGTGCTAACATTCTTCAGACCGTGTTAGAAACCACACAGACGTCAGAGATACACCTCCATTCATTTTTAACTGCATTGCTTCACAATTTGGCTGAACTTTAGAGTTGCAAGGGGATTGTGTAATACTACACAGGTGTGTGTGTGTATGTGTATAATATGTATAAACAAATAGATATTGGTGTATGTACGTTAGTGTGTGGGTGTGTGAACTATTCTCTGGTGCATTTGTGGGTGTGTGTCCAGCAGGGGGCAGTGTTGGTTAAGCCTGGCTCTTTCAGATGTAGACGCTCACAGGGACATTTTTCTGGAACACTAGGTTTGATTCTCCAGGCCGTGGCTCTCGTTAACGAAGATGTAAATGTTCTCAAATGATCAGATCGTAAGTCCTGGGCAGGCAAGACTAAACAACGGACATGCAGCACATGAGCCCAGAGACCACTCAGCAAGCTTTCCCCAAACCTGGAGTTTCAAGTACAATAAATATTAGGGACCCATTTCCAAAAATTGATTAGGTACTTCATATATTCTGTTCATTTATATATATATTTTCCTCCTTGATATCCATTTGTTTTTTTGTAATATAAGAACAGTAGAAAAACTGAAATATAGTTGCCTGGTTTTGAAATGCAGTTTATTGGAGGTGGATACTGATTTGTTATTTTTAGCAAAATAACACTCCCCTCTTGCAGCAGTACAGATTCATCACGTCCTACCCAGAAATCTTTGAAAATAACTTGTGGACAAACCTATATTAGGGCATTAATGACTTCCATATCGACTTATCCATCTGCAGAGTTTAAGTGGAGTGGACTAGTTTGATGACGTCATCACGTGGTCTTGTGTTTTAGCTATGGTTTCTCTGTCTCTGTTTTTCTCAGGGCTTTTGCGGATGCCCGTGTTCAGCCGATCTATGGAGGCACCAACGAGATCATGAAAGAGCTCATCGCCCGTCCCATCGTCAGCCAGAAGTAGACGACTTAGCCCAGGGACTCGGACAAAAGAGGGCGTCTTGTTTTATTGTGTTTTTTTTGTCCTTTTAAAGATATTTGCTGAAACATATTTTTGCAACAAACATTCGTTTAAATGAAACCGGTCTTTTGTAATGATCGAACTGCATGAGAATGTGAACAATGTTTAGTTAAAGGGATCAAATCTACACAGTTTTGCCTTATAGATCAACTAGGGCCCATCAGTTTTTTCTTTAGTTTTAGTACTGGAGCTACGAGGCCAAGCTCGTCAGCAACGCTCCTCACTTGGAATCTATACGTCTGACAAGAAGAAAGATGGGAAAGAAACTGCAAAAAACAATTTAGAATCCTTAGTGATGTCAAAAATGTATTTTGCATATTTACATAAACACGCCTATGCCAAGGTTTGGCTGAAGTTAAAAGGAGTGTTTTCAAAATTGGTATATGTTTTTTGAACAAATACCAACACAGAAACTGAACAAAAACTATGATTTGAAAACAGGCTATTTTTCAATCATGTAAAAATTAGGACACTCCATTAAAAATTCAGTTCTTTATTAAGAAATGTTCACATATCAAAGTCAAACATTGTTTTTGTTTGGTAAAGAATGTGATTTATTGGGCACAAGCAACAAAAAATGAAGTTTTTCTTATTAAACAAAAAGGTATCAACAAAATGGCATATTCCAAATGAGGGAAAAGCCTAAGTGTACCCGCTTTGGCTGAAATAACTGCAGTGACACGGTTCTTGTAGCCATCTACCAGTCTCTGCCATCAGTCTGAGGAAAGTTTGCCTCACTTCTCAATACAGAATTTTATCATCTGAGAGATGTGTGAGGGGGTTCTCGCATGTATAGCCTGTTCCAAGTCACCGCACTGCATCTCAATGGGATTAAGATCTGGACTTTGATCCGGCCATTCCAGAACACCTTCAGCCGGTCCTTGGTGGATTGACAGGTGTATTGTGTGTCTTTGTCATGTTGCAGGGTCTAGTTCCCCTTTAGCTTGAATTTTCTTACAGATGATCTCACATGTTCCTCAAGCACCCTCCGATACACGGTAGATGCTCTGATGGTGAGCTGGCATGGTCCTGCTGCAGTAGAGCATTCCCAGACCATGACACTTCCACCGCCATGCTTCACAGTTAGTACGAGATTCTTTTCTTGGAATCATATATTTGGTTTACAGAAACATATCTTCTGTTCTGATGTCCAGATAATTCAGTTTGAGACTTCTCACTCCAAAGAACTATATTCCAGAAGTCCTGGTCTTTGTCTATGTTCTCTATGGCAGATGTAGCCTTCATGTTTCTCTTTGAGTTCAAACATTTCCTCCCTGCGCAACTCCCATGCAAGTTAAACTTGAGCAGTCTCTTTCTGATTGTAAAGGTATGCACTTTCACATCAACAGTAGCAAGAGCCTGCTGCAGGTCCAGTTATGACATTTTAGGGTCTTTAGGGGCTTCTTTTAGCATCATGCGGTCCGCTCTCAGGCTGAACTTGCTTGGACGGCCCGACCTGGGCATGTAGATCTGCACTTGTAGACTATTTTCCGGACAGTGTAATGGCTTCAATTTCTTCTGTGATATTTTTAAACCTCTTACTGGATTCATAAGCTGCTACCGTCATTTTCTGAAGGCCTCAGGCAGCTCTTTCGATCTCACCAGATTGTTCACCCTCTCAGCAGTCAAGAACACCCCAACGTAATATCTGAGGTTTAAATAGGGCAAATGCTGATTTAACAATGTTCTAATCATGTGCACCTGATAATAATACATTTTATTTATACAGCACTTAACATTTTACAAGAAAATCTCAAAGTGCATAGAGATAGAGAAAATAACAAAATAAAATAACAGGACCTCCATGGCAAGAATCCTGTGTGCGACCAAGCAAGCCTGGCTGAACAGACCCACCGGGTTAAGCCACGCTGGCCTCCTGCAGCGCCATTACAGCAGAGCTCTGGAAGTGGAGGTCGGTCCTGAGACGCCAGGCCAGTAACGTTCAGGTTTCTTCATGCCGGAGCTCCAGCTGCCTCATCACCGGTGGATTTGTGGGCGGTCTGCATTGTTCTTGCCATGGTAGCCATGAAAAAAATAGTGAAAATGGTAATAAACAGGTAACATTTACAGTAGACAACTTTTTTTAATTATAAATGACAAATAAAAGCAGATGTGTGTGTGTGTGTGTGTGTGTGTGTATATATATACACATATGGATGTGATACACCTGTTATTCGAGCCATTTTGAGTGAGAATAAATGTGGGGGTGCCCTGACTTGTTCCTCACCAAAATAATGTTTGGGAAAAAGTCCTTCCTATGGTTTTGTTTAGTTAATTTCAGTGAATCTGCCAGTATTGTTCCAATTGAGATTAAATAAATATCTTTACAAAAATGTTACAAACACACACACAGGGTTTCATAGGGTGTCCTAATTTTTTCACCAGACTATATGGATGGGTAGAGTAAATGCACCATTTGAAATAGTATTTACAGACTAAGTCTTGTTTATTGAAGGAAAGTGATGAAATTAAAAATCACAATACTGATATTTTGTCCAGATCGTGAAGCTCCAGTTTGTTAGGGGCACTTGTTAAGTTTACTGACTTATTAAATTTACTGACACAGATGTAAACGACGTCTTTCGGTGAACACCGTCAGAGCAGTTCTGTGTGTGGACTGTTTGTGTATAATTGTATTTTCATTAAAAAACAACAACTGGGTAACGCCATCTCTCACCTCAGACTGCTGATTTACACACACATACACACACACAAAGTCTTTAAATCTGTCTCTTGTATATACTGTGAATGCCAGATCTGCTGAGTGTGTGTGTGTGTGAGTTTGTGAAAGAGAGATCGATCTCATGTTGATTACACATGTATATATTCGGTGTGTGTGTGTGTGTGAGAGAGAGATAGTGTTCAGTATATAAATCTGGCAGGCTGGCATGTTACTGCTGTTGACTCATAGCTGAGGTGGGTGGTCTGTGAGATGTACAGTGTTAGTGGGTGTTTGATGGTGAACAGAGGGACATCTGAGCGTAAACTGCAAGAAGAATTTGGTGTATCTCTCCTCTCTCTCTCTCTCTCTTTCTTTCTTTCGCTTTCTCTTGTTCTCTCTTTTCTTGTGCTCTCTTTGTCTCTTTCTTCCCTTGTCTCCCTCCTAATTAATTGTTCTGTAAACACAATTATTTCAGTCTGTGTTGGTGGTCACATGTTTGATTCAGGTGTGAGACGTGTTGGTGATAAATCTGAATCGAAGTGTTTTTCCAGTCATGGTTTACTGGTTTTGTACCAAAGTTCATCATGTCGCTCCCCACAAGTTTATCGGCGGATGTGGACACGTTTCTGGGATGTGACGCCTGGGGATAAATGTTTGTATAAAAATAATAAACGTTAGCATTGGAGTCGCCGGGTGTCTGCGGTGCTTGGACCCACGGTTGCTGCTGTTTCTGAGAGCCGGATGAGGGGAAGGTCGAGGCCGTGACTGTGTTAAAAATACTGTTCGGGCTTCAGAAGATATTCAAATAGGGATGATTCCACTGTAACAGATAAACATCAAAAGGAAAAGTCATTTGACTGCGTATCTGATCAGAGCTGTGCTGCACTGCCCTTTCCCAGCAGAGCCCAGTCCCTTCTACTGCTGCCTTTAAGTTGCAGATTAAGATTAGAACCTGTTTCACTGACGCAGACTAAACCTAAGCCTTGACTCAAAAGAATAGTCAGTGGGGATTTATTATTAAGGGTGCAGATAAAGTCCAAGACTAGACCATGTCCAGGAGACCAACCCTGAAGATTCTGTTTTAACCCCCCCCCCCCACTCCCGGCCACTTTATCAGAAACCCCTGCCTCAGTTACAGACTGCAGCCCATCTGTTGATGCAGAGTGTCTGTTTGCTCCTCGAGACCTTCATCAGGGATCAGTGTCTGCTCTCATTGCTCGGTCAGTGCTCAGGAAACGACTGAGCAGTGATGAATGGGATTGATGCGTCTGATAAGCTGCAGCTGCTGTCTGAGTCTGAACCTGCACATCTGAATAGAGGAGATATTAGGGAGGTGTTTCTGATAAAGTGGCCAGAGAGTTGAAGCACAAGGCAGGACTCCTCCAGCACTCTTCAGTCGTGGCTCTTGACCTGTAGTGATGTCTTTCTCTCTCTCTCTATCTCTGTCTCTTTCTCTCTCTCTCTCGCTCTCTCTCTCTATCTGTTTCTTTCTCTCTCTCTCTCTCTCTCTGTGTCTCTCTCTCTCTCTCTCTCTCTCTGTCTCTGTTTCTTTCTCTCTCTCTGTGTCTCACTTTCTCTCTCTCTCTCTCTCTCTCTCTCTCTCTCTCTGTCTGACAGCGTTGCTAATTTTAGTTCTCTTCAGCCGCGTTCCTCATTATCAGTGAAGTTAGCGGTCAGCTGTGACACACACACACACACTGCAAAACCTAATTAAGAGCACAGAGTGATCTGTGGAAAGAAATTGCCTCGACTCGTTTGATTTGTCTGTTGACTGTCACATTGGTGATTTTTACTGCCTGTGGATTTTGTACTTTTTTACAGTCATTTTTCAAGATAATTCCGATTGGTAACAATGCATTTATTTAATCAAATTAATTCTGAACCGTTTGTCTTGGTTCACTCGACCTGAAATTCAAACACAAACTGTAGGAAGCCTGGCCTTTTCGAATGATACGACTCTTCTGCAACATGATGTAAAACCAGTATGAAGTCGAAACTGACCTTTATACTTGTCTCTTTTCATATAAAAGACAGTTTGGTAAAAAAAATCAGACCTTCACTGTGTTCCTCTGAGCCCAGATGTGGTTGATCAGTTGAGGCGTGTCTAAATAATCTACTTTTGATCAGAGCTGGAGCTAACGTGAAGTCAGTAGTCACCCAAATCTTTTACTATAAACACAAACCCAAAACCTAAAAACTTGTAGACGTGGTTTAGGACACAATATGACTTACTGTGAGCTGTAAAAATGAACTGAACCTATTCATTAAGGTGGATTGGATTTGTGAATGTGGTTTAGTGCTGTGTGAAATAACATACTGTTCAAAAGAACATAAGCATTTAAAAAGATGAATTGTTTTCATATCATTTAACACCTACATGCAGTGACATTTGCCCTGTCTCTTTCTGAAGCAAACGTTACTGTTTCTAAATATCTCCTCGTCTGTGAGTCGACATTCGCCTCAATGCTGGTGTGTTTGCTAAGGTTACTGTGTCATAGTAGTGATGAATGAAAAGATAAATACTGGATAAAAATGGTTTATAATTTTTGTAACCAAAACAACAGCTCTGCAGCATCGTTTGCTGGTGTTGCTTTGATGCGCAGGTGGTTCAATAGATGGTTAAAATGTAAAGACTTGTTTTACAGTGTTAAACAGTGATTGTATGTTATGTATGTTGTGCTCTTGAGTGTCCTGCATGGTGCTCCATCCATTCGTCAGTTGGTGTGTCAGCTTTTTGGACGCAGCCTGAGTTTAGTGTGATTTAATAACTGATGGACTGTTAGAGGTATATATGTATAAATATAAAAAACAATAAGCTGCAGTGTTGATCAGCAGTTAGAAGTGTTAGAATGGTCAGGGGGGTGTGTTCCAGTCAGGTGGTGCACACATACTATGCTGTACACTGAAAGGTCAAATGATTAATACTTGGTCCCTGATCAACTGTTTCAAAATGTGTATACAAGCGAACTGAGAGGGTTAATAATACAAACGTTTTTCATACCACCAGCCTCAGAGGAGAAACAGCCCCAAATTTCACTAATAAATCTGGTGCCGTCACGCTAATTAGTGAGTGAAGAGCTGCGTGTCTTAAGGGGGAAGGGATTAAGGCATGATTATAGACTCACACCAGGACATGTTTTCGATGTGTCATAAAGACATATTCCAGCGCTAATTATCCTGGCCATTTCTGAGCCATCTCCACATGACACAGTAGTGACCTAACTGGCTAATTAGCTCAATCGAAATGACCAAAAGACACAGAAGCAAGTTCAAAAGGAATGTTTAATTAAAGATAGTGCAGGTACAACCTGGGCTCACGATACAGACACCCACACACACTTCAGGGGAACACACGCAGGACTGGTACAGAGGCTGCGAGTGTGTGTGTGTATGTTTGTGTAGCATGCGGTGTGTGTTCCATGCCTTCATCAGTGATCAGTTTCTGAACCCAAAGCTGCTCCTGGCTGGATAGTTTTGACTTTGAACCTGGCAGCATCATCACTGTGCCTGATACACTCCTTCCACACTCACATGTCAGTATCACTACTGCTCTGAGAACAGTTATTCGGTGGTCCGAATGTTGCCTGTGAGTTCAAGTACGAAGTGGGAGCTTCTAATAAAGTGGCCAATGAGTGGAAGAACAAAGTGAGGGTTTCCAGTAAAGTGGAAGCACAAGGCAGGGGTTTCCAATAAGGTGGCCAGTGAGTGGAAGAACAACAAGGGTGTTTCTAATAAAGTGGCCAGCTTGTGGAAGTACTTGGTGCGTGTTTCTAATAAAGCAGGTGTTGAGTGTAAATTTAAAGCTACACTTTCTCTTCCTGCACTTTGGGGAAGGTATTGACCTTCTTTTTGATGAACTCTCACTGAAACTGGAACAATCAGGGCAGTGATACTTCTTCTTGCTTGATTGGCTTTTTAAACAGATTTTATTTTCAGTTCCCAGACACACACACACACACACAGACAAGAAAGCCACTCTTGGGTGTCAGCCACTTTTGCATTGCTGTGCTATGCTTGACAGGCAGGTAGGAAACAATGTACAGTGCGCACAATGGAATATAGGAGCTCAGAACAGTGGGCTTTTTTCCAATAAAACACACACTCACACGTACACACACACACACACACACACACACACACACACACACATATAGGTTTGGATACAACCACAAGGCATTGTGACATCCCGTCTCTCCCTTGAGGAATAGATAGGAAAAAGGAATAATTACAATAATTATTATAATAATTATAATTAAAAAAATGAATGTTCAGTCCAGTACTAGAAGCGAGAGAAAGGAGAACAGAGGGAAAGTCAGATAGAGAGAAAGTACTGCAAAAAAGGATATATTGTCAAATGAAAGCATCCCAAACGTTAGTGATATATCTAATCTTTCTCAATATCAGACTGCTGCAGTAAGAAAATATGACTATTGAACTTTTTACGAGCGGTCTCACTCATTTTAATCAAAACTTGAAGAAAGTTTAATTATCCAAAATAAAAAATACATGATTATAATATATAATTGATCATTTAATATCTTTTTTACTTCTCGAATACTTGCATTACAGACTAGAATAGGCAAAAGTACCACTTTTGAATGGTGCTGTAGGTTAAAAACCCAAGATATGTTCTCACAGCAGGGTCTTATTGAGCGGGGCTCAACAATGAAAATGGAATATCATATTGCGATTATATTACTACATTGCGAACAGCCTTGAAATATATTAAGAACACACCGGCGACCCCTTGGTTTAAGATTAAAGACTGATCAGATCAAAATGATTTGAATTGGATCACGTGAATGCATCAAAAACACTCACAGAAATGCTTCTGGAACATCTGAGGTTGGTGCACATTCTCATTTGCCTATTCCAGCGTTCTGTGATGTTATCAATTTTTCAACACCCAAATTCAAGATAATGATTAACAATACAACAGCCTATTTTCCAGCCCTACATTTAGGACACTTTCATTTGCCACGACATGGATTTTGGGAGAGCCCCTGTCCCTTCTGATCCCTGACTCCAGTGAGTCTGAGGAATCTTGGGGTCTTACAGGGTCAAATGAACCATCAATCCTGTTGTGTCTTAGGAAGCATGGACCCTACAGGATCTAAAGAGGCATAGATCCTACTGAGTGCTAGGAATAATTGACCCTATTGAATCTGAGGGACCACTGTCCCTACAGGGCCATAGGAGCCGTCAAACCCATTGACCCTACTGAGTCTGAGAAACCACTGACCCTACTGGGTCATAGGAACCAACTAACTCATCAAGCCTGAGGGACCATTGACCCCACTGAATCTGAAGAGTTGCCGGCCCTCTGGTGTGCATGGTGCCCAAACTATTTCCAAGATCCATGGGCGAATGTATCATTTTTTGCAGTAGACAAAGAGAGAAAAGGTTTAGATGTGGGATGGATGCTGGCTAGAGCACGCCCTCATCTAGGAGTTTGTTTATCCCATCGCAGATCTTCCTTAGGCAGAGTCTGTAGTCCTCAGAGGCGCCGTAGAGCTCCGTGAGGAACTCCACAGCTGCAAAGTGGTTGAAGACGTGGTCGATGCGGCCGTGGGATCGGGTGGTCAGGTGGTTTTCCACCAGCTCGTGGAGGAGGTCCCTGCACTCCAGGAGCAGCTCGGAAAGGATAGAGCGGTCAAACGTGTATTCGACCTCGTAGAAACTGACCACCGTCATGGCAGCCTGGTTCATCTTCTTCTTGAAGCGCTCCACGGTCTCCAGCTCCTCGGGCCCGAACTGGTGGTTCCGGTAGAGGATGCCCACTTTCAGGGCAATCTTAATGACGTCCTTGATGATCTTGTGTGCCTCCTTCTTGCTCTTGGTGAACTCACGGCTGGCCTTGTAAAGCTCGTCCAGGATGCCGCTGCTTGTGTCATCCGTCAGGAGGTTGGCCACGGCCATGGTGGCCATCTTGCTCAGGATCTTCTTCTGAGCTTGGAGGGCCAAAGACTTAGAGTTGAAGGTTTCTGGACCTGTCAAGGAAAAGAGAGAGAGAATGAGGAAAAAGTGGGAATGAGATTAATGAAACAGAAAGACCTGTTGGATTGTTGGGTCAGTTGTTGTAACCAGTTGAAGTGTCTAGGAGTGCATGTGACCAGTAGGAGTGGACTGTGAATAATGATGCCCTGGGCTTGAGTTGCCTCTACTTCCTGAGGAGACTCGGGTCCCGTGGGGTTTGCAGGTCTCTGTTATAGTAGTTGTATGAGTCTGTGGTAAGCAGGAAGATCTTTTTTGTTATGGTGTGCTGAGGCACCATGGACTATAACAGGATAAATAAAACACATAAACATGTGCTTCTGTTTTGTGAGTCCACATGGACTATACTGGAACAACAGTCCAACACAGAACAAAATTTATTTTGAGTACTGTAATGTATGACACTAGAGCATCTATCTATCTATCTATCTATCTATCTATCTATCTATCTATCTATCTATCTATCTATCTATCTATCTATCTATC
>JBBMFX010013683.1:1645-11645 GCA_037832545.1 Rhabdalestes septentrionalis | reverse complement strand
TTCAGCAGGGACGGGCCGAGTCCCGCTTGTGCAGATGAATAAAACATCAGTGACGGTGCTTATTGCATATTTGAGGTAGGTAGAACACAAGAACATTTTGCTCCTCAAAGCCTGCCTGTTATTGCGTGAGTATTTTGGGTTCGAGTGACAAATGGACGCGGTTCTCCAGCACATTTCCACAGGTTCTTCAATCAGTTCTGTTCGAGAGCCTTATGGTGGTTTTCCTCTGACTGGTACAAGCTCGGTTCAGTTCGACTCTACTCACTTTTTTTGCTTTTGGTACCAGGTACTATTTTTGGTACCGCCTTGGTTGAGGTTCCAAGCGTGCTGAACCGATACTAAATGATGACGTGACATGTTGGAGGTTCCTGGTTGGTGTTTGCTATTGCATCAGTGTTGTTGACTGAACCGTCATTTACCTCAGAATAAACATTCCTGTGCTTCAGCTTTAACTTTCTCTGCCTCGGCATTTACCTCAGCTTAGAATGTTTGGTCGCTAACGCAACCAGTTGTAGTTGAAACTGAACAGATCAGAACCTGAACCGAGCCGGTACCAGGCAATGGAAACACCCCACAAGAATGGTACCGGGGATCAGGTACCAGATTTTAGTGATGGAAAAGCAAAGAAGTGAGTAAGTGAGTAAAGTCAAACTGAACAGAGCTGGTACCAGTCAGTGGAAAACCACCATAAGGCTCCCGAACAGAACGGATTCAAGAACCTGCGGAAATGTGCTGGAGAACGGTTTCCATTTGTCACTCGAACCTAGATACTCACGCAATAACAGGCAGGCTTTGGGGGACCAAATCTTCTTGTGTCCTACCTAGCTCAAATATGCAATAAGCACCACAACTGTCAGTGGGAAACCACCAAAGTGAGAAAAGTCGAACCGAGCTGGTACCAGTCAGTGGAAAACCCTCATTAGAACCTTTGGTGCAAACCAGCTAGGGTAATTTTCTTATTTTCAATCTGTTTTATCTGTTTCAATCAAGAGTGTACCATAAAAAGTGGCAGCAAGATGGATTGCTCTGATCACTTTTGTTCTGGACTGGATGTTCTGTGGTCTTTTCTATTTGGCTCCACATTGTCACATTCGTTCTTCTCTCCAAACTGTAGAACAGTGATCACCAGCCATCTTAGTGCTCCTCCCAGTAACAGACTCCTGACATAGACTGGCCAGAGCAGACTTCTCAAGAACAGAACTGTGTGCAAATCTTGGTGCACCCCTCATTTCTTCACATTTTGCTTTCAGAGAATCAGAGTTCCTTGTATTTTCATGTGTTCTTTAGATACAGTTCTCCAGGCTTCCTGAAGGACTTTCAAAGACTTTTATTTCCAGTCCAGTCCCTGAACCAAACCAGTTTAAGAGGAATGTTTCTGCTGGTTAAGACACACAGTGACCAACGGATGAATCATTCAAGCAGAACAAAGAGCGTCTAACTGAAGTCCTGAACCAGTGAAGAACCAGGAGCAGATGGTTTCAGATGATGGGGCGGTGATCAGTATACTGGTGGTGCTGAATGCTAAGTGGCTGGAACTCCTTTATATATGTTCCTTGTATATTTAGGCAGTGTGAAGCCTGTTGTTGTAAAACATTGGTTTAATATGCTAAAGAAAATACATTTGCACCAACAAGGTGATTCAAAGCAAAATACAAAGAACTCCACTGATAGCTGAGTGTCAGAAACAGCATCAGAAACCACATAATCGGGTGAGTGTTTATTATTGGCTGTAATAGACTTATTTATGCAGTTTATGAATCTGTACTATTTACTGGAATGGCTGACTAAAACATGGCCAATGTTCAGTGTTTTATTTATGCTGATGTACTTTGGTCTATGTTTACAGACAACAAAGCATCACGAAGGATCAGAAACCACATAAACAGGCACGTGTTGATATAGGCACCATGCTAAGTGGTGGGGTATTACCTTTTATTGCTTCCTGGCTACGCTTAGCATCACAGCTTTGGCGCCAAAACGGAATAATAGTGCTTTATCTGCTTCACTCTATTTGTGGAGAAGTGCATAAATAGGACCACGGCTTTAATGCGCATTACGAGAGGGATATTTTTGTGAGCGCGCCTTGCTATGGAGAAGCAAAAAGCTTTCCAGTGTCACACAGGTGTCTCTCAGCCCCGCGCCGCTGGACCATAAGCATCAATTTGGCCGGCCGTCATGCAGGTGGTTATCAGGCACTGCCTTGGTCGCTCCGTTGCTTAACATATTACAGATAACACGATCAGCATTGGAAATGAAAAGGCACTGGAGCATTTCGCTGAGGGCTTAGCTGGACCAGAGCCATGCATCAGCTCCTATAGCATCCTCACATTAACCTTGGCTCGGGATGTTCCGTCGCCTCCTGCTTAGCGTTTTGTTTTCTTTATGAGCTTGGCAAGAGAAAGCATCTTAAAGGGCCCATTTCCAAAGGCTGCATTCTTTCCATTGAGCTCCTTTAATACCATTTGTGTGGTTTTATAAAACAAAACACCTTCATTAAACAAGCTGCTATTGTTACCGCCCCTTTAAGACTCATGTATGTAAATGAGCGGTTTCTGATTGGCTGTCTCCTTACTCAGAGAAGGTCCTGTGGTGAAACACACCTTATAACCTCCGCATGAGTGGGCGGAGCTACGCTGCAGTAGGCTGAATAGTTGGATACACACATAGGTGTTGGTCTTTGTGACATCACAAATACAATACTATAATAATATAGGGTATAATAATGTTATCATCCATGCCAAAATGCCAGACCTTCTCGTCTCTGAATGTGTAAATTTGTGATACTGCAGAAACAATGAGCCACAATATGGGCACAATAGGCTATGTTTGCATACTATGCAAATACAAATGAGCATTTACACAAGCATTTTAAGAGTAGGGTGTGCACCTAATATTCATTATAATAAGATAATTTTAAAATATTAAAATATTTGAAACCCATGTGCAAAATAAAAGTCCCTGTAAAAGGCTGGAATGTGAAACCCTCACCTCTTGTGTCCATATAGCAAAAAGATCTGTAATGTCACAAAGACATAACCAGACATATCCACCTATTTAAAAAAGTGCACCTAATATTCCTTGTGATAAGATTATCACAAGAATATTAAACTATAAATGGCATCTTTGCTCATATAAAAATGGTCACGCTGCACTGGCATATCCATTTACTTCCTTTAAGCGTTATTTCTCCAAACTATCAAAATGAAACAACATAATTTCACTTACATCCTGTAAAAAGAGCTCGAAATAGTCTGAATAATGTAATTATGTTCGTAATGAAAAAATATTACATGTATGGCGTCCCTTTGAGATGCTTTTCACTTGCCAAGATATCTTTTTTTGTTTTTGCCTCGCATGTTATTGGATGGAGACAAAACACGGAAACTGCGCCGGCCCCCGGGGTGAGGCAATTATTTTTCACCGCACTTTGGAAAGCCCCACTCCGTTCTGTAATTACATGCAGATTTGAACACTCTCCTGTTTTGTCCTGGCTCTGTAATATGTGCGGGAGTGCGTGTATGCATGTGCGTGTGTGGTGTGGGTTATAGGTAAATATTTGCGTCAGACCGGCTGTAAATTCGACCCCAGGCAGGATGAGGCCACTGATGTAGACGGACCCCCCGAGCCTCCAAACATGCGGCTCAAATAGCAATCCTGCGCTAAAGTGTGTGCAAAACCACGATAAGATCCCGACAGATACTGTCAGGTCCCGGCGTCTCTCCTAATGCCCGATTTACAGGCCGCTACAGTGCAGACCGAGGCAGCCAGGGATGGAGGGATGTGGGAGGAGAGATAAAGAGAGAGACTCCACAAACAGCCTGATCATTTAGAGTGGTCGAAAGTTTGCAGACACCTTGCTGTCCTTTGAAACCGGTCCACAAAAGAGGCCCCTTAAAGGGCTCATGCCAAGAAAAAACTCTCCTCCTCAGCCCATATTTGGAAAAAGATTTGTGGTTTCACAAAGACTAACACTAGCCCATATCCGCCTAGTCAGCATACAGCAACGTAGCCCCGCCCACTCATGCTGAAGTTATAAGAAGTGTACCACCCCAGGCTGCTCTCTGAGCAACACTGGGCTTACGACTGAACAGCCCTACAAAGTTCTGCCCTCTCTCTCTATATTCATTTACAAGGTGACTCGCCCACCAAATTCTAAACATTGAATAATACACAGGCCCTGTCCATCCTACTGCTTATCTGTATTTGATCACATAGCCAGACATTTCAAAGTTGGGACTGTGACCTATCTCAAAACTTTGAGACGAGAAACAGCTAGAATAAATGGACAGAATAAAAATAAAAGCAATCGGGACTGAAATCACAGTAGAAATAGCCTGTTTTACTGAAAGGGACAAGGAGAGATTTGAATAACGCCCGATTTTGATGGGAAACTTAAGGCCATCAGTGGAAAAATGAAGAAATTGGTCATTCTTGCTGTATAGACCAGATTATGTTTTTCCTCAGTGTGGTCTGGTTATATTATCACTAATTCAACCAATACAAATTTAGTCAGTTTCATTTCGTATAATTCGTCCATACTTTGTATACACAGCACATTAAAGGACTTTAATTGTGATTTTTAATTCTGACATGTCATAAAACAGAGTTAAAAAGTCAACAGCATAAAAATGTTTTGAAGAATTGGGGCCTAGTAATTGTACATTGTTGACAAATGAGAAAAGTAATTATGTATTTGTATTTATATGTACATATGGATTTTTTTTTCTTTACAGCAAAGATGCACTGGCCTAAAGATTAAATTCTAAGTAGATACACGTATGTGGAATTTGATGTTTTATTGTTTTCTGATTCTAAATAATGATTTGACAGTTTTTCAATCTATTGTTGGAACCCCGTACCTGATAACAGGCAATCTAATTCCATCTCTCTCTCTCCACTCCTCCGCGGGGTTTACAGGAAATCACATCCCACCCTGTTTATCTGCCCACCGGGACGATTTTAGCACAATGGATGGACAGGGACACGTCTGGAGGAGAGTGGAGAACAATGGGTTCCATCATTACGGAGATAGTGCATGAAGGAGCGCTCGTCGCTTATCTGCTCGGCTTGAGAGCCATGGTCGCTGCGGGACGGCGTGAGGGACCACGGGCAGTTCAACCCCTTTACCCATCCGGACAAACCCACTCGCATCACCTTCAGAGTGACAGCCGGACCACCTTAGCATCCCAGGGTCTTAAAAAACGAGCAGGAGGAGAAACTAAAGAGCCCAACGCCTGGCATGTTTGATGTGAGCTTTGAATCTAAAGCTGTTTAAGCTTTTTTTGTGAGCCCTTTCCACTGTCAGACCTCGGCGTGATGTGGGGGTCTAGTTCATATTCATGCACAAGGTGGCAGTGTGTCCCCTCTGTAACCCTGAGACGGAGACTTAGTGATGAAGAAGGTGAAAGAGGGTGGAGGAGACACATTTAAGGCCTTCACTTCCAACATTTTTGGGTGAAATTCTCAAAATGGTGAAGATTCTGCTCTGTTACAGTGAGCTCAGGTGCAATATCTCATGTTTTAAAGGTGTCCGAAATGATCTCCTTAAATAGGAAGATGATGGAGCCTATCCCAGCTCTCAAAGGGCAAAAGGTAATGAAAATGGATGATTTCATGATACTGAAGGATGTAAATCTGGAAAAAAATGCTATTTTATCTACTAATCAACAACAAATATGCACACACCAAACACAAAATTCTATATTTTTCAGACATACACTCTAACTCCTCCCCCTTGTCACACACCCACACGATAATCAGTGCAATAACCTGGTGCTACAATTTCTCATCAGGGTTAAATCCTTATAATGTGCAGTTTTATCTTCCTCTTATGTGCAACAGTCTGTCCAGTTTATTTATCGGGTGCTAAATCCTTATCAATATATCTTATTATTATTTCATGTGATAAGACTATCGCACAAAATATTACAACTTATATCAATTTTACTGATCTAGTACTGATCTCGATTACAACGATTCCTACCCATCATTAAAAGTACTAGTAATTCCTTTCACTGTAAGCTATATATCTATTATATTTATAACCAGCGTTCATGTGTAGTGCAGAGTTTTTATTGGATTGATTTAGACATATTTTATATTGTTCCTGTCTCTGTATGTCTGTGCGATGGTTGTAACATAAGCAGTTTCCTCCGGGATAAATACTGTTTACTGTTTCTGAATCTCATGGTCCTAGTGTTTCTATCGAAATGAACTCGGCAACCCTCTCCTCCGCCTATAATTTCTAACGAGTCCATATTTTTCAGTTTGACAGAATTCATAGGTTTATCGGCTTTTTTGTGTTTTTTGTCCAACAATGTTCTCTCACCTCAATACCCAGCAAAACCTCACTCAAGAGACTATAATAGATGATGAGTAGACATATTTGCAACAAATGTACTGGTGGTTAACTTAGAGAAACATCCTGTTCAATTCGTTTCAACTGAATTTGTACAGCGTTTTCTATGATAGGGGGTTTTCTGCTCCACAAGGTGGAGTGACCTCCCGAAATGATTGACAACCATTCTGTAGTAAGACTGAAAAACAAGCTCAAAAACTGCCCCTCGTTTCGTAACAAATGTTCTCTCCACCAAAAAATTCAAGAAATCAATTATCCTGGTCGCAAAATAATCATTTGGAAATGATATAACTACTGGCACCCCCCATTTAGTGCACTGCAGAACAGAACAGAGCGTCCTCCTGTAATATTATGTACTTGAGAACACACAAGAAGGGATTTTACACTGTTCGTCAATGCAGAACCTCTCTCCTGAAGCTCCACCCACGTGATTTTTAGTCGGGCTGCGGGCAGGGAACTGGGCATGGCCATGGCAATAGTTTGATTTTGTGTTTATTTAGTTTCTGAGTGGATTTTGGTGTGTGTTTTGGATCCCTGTCCTGCTGGAAGACTCAACCAGTTTTAGCTTCTTGGCCGAGGCAGACAGATTTTGATTCAGTATCTCCTGGTACTTCTTGGAATCTATAATGCCATGCATGCCAGGGCCTTTAGAGGAGAAACAGCCCCAGAGCACTGTAAATCTTTCACTGTATTTAATGTTTGGTATGTTTTTTTTTTTTTTTTTTTGCCTGAACCAACTCTATTTCTATACCAAACCCACCTCGAATGTTCGGAGTCAAAAGTTTAGATTGTGTTCCAGCTCTGGTGGATATTAGAAAGGAATCGGGCTGTGTGTCGCCTCAGTCTTTCAGGATGGCTTAACGTTCCTGAACATGTAGGGCAACTTAAATCTATTCAAGATACGAGGGATCACACTTCATTTACATATTTGATATTCAGATATATTGGTGTGGCAACTCTTGTGTTCTATTTTGTTTAAAATATTATTCACTGATGGCTGTTTTCTGCATACTGTTGCGATGAATGATAAAGTGAACTTTTTCAACAACCTTTAGCAAAGATATCAATCATTCTGGAGGGCAGTGGCCTTAGTAACATGAGTAGAAGCTGCTAACAAACAATCTAAATGCTAAAATGACAAGCAAAAGCTAACCAAGAGCCTGCAGAAGAACAACTGAGAGAATCCGATTCAAAAGGTGAGACCTTTTAGAAACCTGAGGAAGAACTACTGAGTAGAACCAAATCTGAAACTTCTAAAACTGTATAAATGTGAAAATAAAACTGAAAGTAACCAAGACTCAAAAAGAATAAGCCTGAAGAAGAAACCAGAACTCAAAAGAACACACTTAGGACCATGATGAGCAAGAACTGAGAAGAACTAAGTCTAAAAACAAGAACCTTCCTAAAAGTCTAAGGCTGATCCAAAATGTTAAAGGTAAAACCCCTTGAAGAACTTGAACACTAACCCTAACCTGAAAGGAATCCAACTCAACAGGAGGGCTATCCTTAGGAAGAACAGCCGAGAAGAACCAAGGAGCAAAATGCAAACCTCATAAAAAACTTGAGGAAGAACCTCTGAGAATAATCAAGCATCATAAGACACCCCCCCCCCCCTCCATCCAGTACACTGAAAGGAACCAAGCCTGAAACAGAAGAATCCCTTTAGTCATTAGAGGTAGAAACCTGCAAAGAATCAAAACTCAAACGGAGAAATTCTCTGAGAGCACGAGGAAGAACCATCAAGAAGAACTAAGGAGCAAAAAGCAAACCTCCTTAATTTGCATGCATCAAAAAGAACAAGCAGCAAACTCATGTGTAAGATGTCTGGAACTAATTAGGAGCCAGCCGTCACCAGCCCAAACACACAGATGCCCACTAAAGTCTCTGTGACATGGTTAACCAACCAATAACATCCATTCTCTATCAGCAAAGGAACTAACTTTGGTTCTATTCTTCTATTTTGGGATCGAAAAGCTCTAAACTAGGGGCGTGCAAAACAGCCTGTATTTGTATCTGTATTTGTATTTGTACTTGTATTCGAGTAAAATGATAAATAAGCGTAAAAATTCAGGCATAAAAATCCAGCTGTCTAAACTACCAAGATAACAGAGCTACGTGAATGAAGTAAACATAAGAGCACCCGACTGCAGACGTCAATAATGCAGCGTAATAATAATCTCCTGTTCAAACTCCGCTTCCCGAAAGTTATAAACTGCCTCCAGAACCCAGTTAAGGTACAAAAATCTATTCAACAATAATAGTGATGCAGTTAAATCTTTTTTCGCACAACCGAGGATTCTCTGTTGGTGTGATTAGTTTGTGCCTTACTGAATACCGTATTTAGGCTCCACCCGAAGCAAATACCAGAACAACAGACTGACACTGAAACATGAAAAGCAATGTGAAAGTTAGATTACTGACCTGCTTATATACAAATATTGTAAAAGTATGGCTTGAAAATACTCCGGAAAGTCGGAAAGTTTTACTCGAGTACCCGGCCCACCTCCGATCCCTGGGGAAGATTGTGTTTTGTCGGGATTAATCTGAGAGCAAGGTGAGAGCTGTCAGGGCTTTAATGGCTGTTTGTTAAGTGAATGGCAGTGTTGCTTTCTGCCTGAGAGCGGATGGCGAGCGCGACCCGCCCTAATGTGGCCCGCGGCCGCGTAAGACAATACACTCCCAGAGGAAAGTGAAAGTTAATCAGCTCCCCTGCTGCATTTGTGGTGTTGGAGAGGTTGTGGTGGATCGCTTCTTGCCAGTTTGTTGGTGATACACTGCTTTATTCCAGGAACCCTTTGCCTCAGTTGGAGGGGGTGGGGGTTGGGGTGTAGGGGTGGGTGTGTATTGGGGAGCATTCAATCCTTTCATTTGGTCTTTCCAGACATCTAGTAATGACCTGGAATCTGGAAAGGCTTTATCTGCTTTCTGTTCAATAGTCCTGCAGTTTCGCCATCGTTCAAGGTCAGGCACTTTACGGTCATTATATAGCCCAATGAAATTACTTTACGACCCCAAAGGTGCATTTAAAGACAATTAAAAAGCAGATTCTACAAATAAACCCTAAATAGAAGGGGTAATCGTACAGAATACTGGCAAACATTAGCTGTATATTACTGTTGCACAAGTGTACAGCGGCTTAGATGGATTGTTATTGCATCCATTTGTTATTCTTGTCATTCATCATCCACTCCTTTGTAAGACTAACACACACACTCACAGTCACACTCAGTTTATTTTATTCATCTCCAATACACCTGAGGTGCAGGTGTTTGTTCTGCGAGAGAAACTCATAGAACCTGGAGGAAACACACACAGATTCAAGGAGAACATATAGTCAGTATGTACCTCCTCTCTTTAACAATCATCATAAGAAAGGTGCCCATGATTCTGACGGCCTTACAGCAGTATAAATCCAAGCCATTAGTGAAAAGCTTCCTGGGGGCCTGAGGGAGAACCAATGAGAAGAACCAAGGTTAAAACAAGAACCTTTCCAAGAGCCTTTAGAAGAACCACTGAGAGGAACCAAGGCTAAAACAAGAACCTTTCCAAGAGCCTATAAAATAAACACTGAGAGGAACCAAGGCTAAAACAAGAACCTTTCCAAGAGCCTTTAGAAGAACCACTGAGAGGAACCAAGGCTAA
>JBBMFX010013650.1:0-12792 GCA_037832545.1 Rhabdalestes septentrionalis | reverse complement strand
CTTTTCTACTGGAGCATCTTCTCCTGCCACATTTTGCCCTTCCACTAGACCAGGGGTGGGCAAATCTGGTCCTGGAGGGCTGGTGTCCAGCACAGTTTGATGGTAGTCCTCCCCAAAAAGCACAAGGGGGCGTGGCGGACAAGGCCCGGACATCACAAAAGCAAATAAAAATGTAGAGGTTATGTTTTTTAGAAATATATATATTTTTTATCAGACACTTAAATGGAATGAGTCTCCTCCCTCAACGCTGCGACCAAGCATAGACAATCAGCACAAGGACTAGGGGTGTGGTGCACGGGGTCCAGAATTACAGTACATTCTATACAGGGGTAATGTTGGTGTTTTACATTCTAGCAATGTGGGAGTTCAGTGTACACTTTTCAGTACAGATACAGGTTTACAAGTTATATTTGGGTGCATATTGTTGTCACATCACATGCGTTTTTTCATTATATGCTATATATATTATCAGTGGGGGCAGTATTACGCTATGCCAGCAAATGGAATGCCACAAGAAGAAGTGACCCGATCTCAGCCACTTGCTAGCGACACACTGTGAAATTGACAATTTTACTTTAAGCTACTACCAGAGGCGTATTTGGACAAAAAAAGGGTAATATGTGTACTTTGTGAAAGTGAGTTTATTACTCTGGCGTGGAGGAAGCTCAGTTGGCAGGATACTTGCCACTGGACCATGAGGTTCTGGGTTCGTGCCCTACCTGCCGCACCACCATTGCGTCCCAGTGTGGTAGTTATTTAAAGCTATGTTTTCATCTCAAGACAGATATTCTCACAGCTTTTAAAAATGTGACAGAGTTGGGGAAAACACTAATAAACAAAGCCTTCTTTGTAAAATTGATGCCTCAGTGTGTTTATTATATATTATTTATTGGGTTGACTCAGATATGCGATTATTCGCAATTATTTTTCTTTTTTTCAGATATATATATATATATTTGAGTATTATCAGAGTATTATCAGGTTATCTGTACTATAAGGCACTTCAGAGATGGAGTAAAAACCCAGTTTAGTCTCATCTGTCTACCTGCAAATACTCTTGAATACTCTCTTTAGCAAGGCTGGGTACATGTTTGCTAGATGGCTGTTAGAGAATAAATGTTTCAGTACAATAACTGAGTGTAACAATTCGACATAATTAACTGTTTAACTCAAATAAATGTTAAATGCCCTATCCTCCTATATGGTTTTATTTACCGAAAAGTAATTTTTACAACCGCCCTTTTCCCTTAGACTGTTTTTTGTTACTGTACCTTTAAGACCGAAATATTTAAGTCTTATCTGACTGGCTGCCCTATTTTGTGTTTCAGTCGAAGTTCATATAACTTTAGCAGCAGGTGTATGTGCCATCACAAAGGCAAGTTTTTTGTGGCTCAGTGCAGACACAGTTCATTTTGAAATGTTAACAATGTTTACATACTTCTTCAAAGATTTTTTAAAATTTAAAATGTCAAATTCAATGTTCGTTCTACAGCTGATCCTGGCCACTCTGAACTACACTTAAAAAAAGGGGGTGACAGGACTGAAAACAGTATTGCAGATGTCTCCATCATCCTAGGTGTAAATGAGACCCATGCACCTGTATACAAAGAATAGCTTCTGAAATGGGATGCAACAATAATAATAATATAAATTATAAATTCAAGTAGAACCCTTTAATGACAGTAAAAACACAAACATAATTAATCAATACCCAAGAAATACAGGTGAACAGATTGGGACACCAAAATCTTTAAATATTTGAAATATAAGTCCTCCCCCTGCCATCTGGAAGAATTGTCCATTCAGGGCACCTGTACCTAACTCAAAATGTTTTCCAATGTACAGAGGGGCATATCAGTGATCCTGATTTACATTTCAATACACTCCATTGTTCCACACTTCTTGCAAGAGCCAGTCAGAGATCCATAGTAGCACAAGATGCCAGCTGATGCAGACATATGAGGTCTGATGCATTCACTAACCTTTTGATCATTTTTCTCTCATATGGTTTTCAATGACCAGATACTAAACAGATCTGAGTGACTGAGATTTGATTTAATCCTCAATCAACAAATGGTGGATCATCAACTGAATATCCACGGGCTGACTTTTCTCAGAATGTAATACTAATTATGTCATTATCCTCTGCAGAACAAGTTAGAAAATCCCATTATATTGTAAAAAAAATTACTTGCAATTATAAATATGCAAACTGACATAAAATGTGTCAGCATTCTGTAATCTCAGACATGAGTTTGACATTCTACAATAAGGAGAGAGAAGAAAATCAATGCCACAGACAAATTCATGCGACTTCACTATGCACCAGTGATAAAGTTTTAGTCTTTCATATTAGGTCTCTATATACAAAAAGCACAACAACAATGTGATTCCATTGTTAATAAGTTTTATTAGACAATATGTACAAATAGGAATTCACCAAGAGCCATGAGACACTTTGAACAAAATACATTAAACCACTTCCATGTATTTTGGTCACTGGCAAGACTGTAGATTTTCATTTGAGAACAATCTTTAGCATCAACCCTGTAATGAATCTTAATGTAGCGACAAAAATCATTTTATAAAACTGACATTTAAAACCATGAAGAACTTCCTCTAAAGTGCATTTAATAACACATGTTAAGTTATTAACACAAAACAAAAAACAATCAATCCACACAGGCTACATTATACTTTTATTCAGTCAAGCACCACGTCCTCATCCTCCATCTCTGCATCACACACTTTCACCTGTCGGGCTTGGAATGTACCATCCACACACGATGGGGGCAGCCTCCTCTGTTGTGCCTCCTTTTCCTCATTAACGAAGCCTGGCAGGCATGAGACAGTGGCTGGTGTGTCCTCACATCTACTTTCTCTCACTCTTAAAGTCTGGATCTTTTGCCTAAACTTGACTGTAAAGGACGAAACACTGATATTAGCAAAATTGTACTGTATTTAATGCAATAACATACTGTAATTCAGCTGTGTCAGAAAGGAAAGACACCCAAACACAGATGTGGACACAGAACAACACAAAGATCTGTAACAGTGAGTGATTCATGATCAAGGTCCAGTGGAAACAGATATGATTTCTTATTGTGATTGGACTTCACACATCACCTTTAAGGAGATTTTCACTTCTGCCTTTTAGCTCTTCCATTTCTGCTGACATCTGCTGAGGATATAGCAGAGATGTTGCTCTCATTGTACTTAAACCAAATCCATTACTCAGGGACAGGTGCTAAAATAATCAACGCAAATACAGCAATCTAAGTGCAGAAATGATGAAATGACCCTTTAGTATTAGATGCTCCAGATGCTCCTCTGCTGACAGGGAGGAGGCTGCCGTGTCAGCTGTGTTTTATCCAGGGTCTCTGCTCTTCCACACACGCACCAAAGCCGCTTATGTGACACTGTATGTTTATTGTGCCACAGCATTAAACATCCGGGACCCACCCACGCCTCACTGGCACATCCTTTGAGATATAAAACATTAGGACTACTCCAACAAAGTGTTTTTGTAATATGCGTCCTTCTCATACAGCCATGGAAAAAAATTAGGCCACTTTTCCCTTTTTCAGTGTTTGTACAATTTGCAACAGGGTGTGTGTGCAATGTGAGCTGTGTAAAAAATAAGAAATGCCTCAATATGTGTTGCATGTTTCACTCCTGATACAGTTTCTGATGGGATGAAACAGTTCACACTATGCATTTAACATTACTATTCTAATTGTTGCAATTGTAAAATAATGTATGCGTTATATGATATATTATTTATAAGAATTAGTTTTAAAATTTCTCCTAACATTTTTTGTTTGAAATTTTAAATCATGAGTGGTCAATAGTGTATAAAACTAAAGTAACCTGCACATTTTAAACAGACACACAAATTACAAAAGCAATAACCATTGAAAAAAATAACGCGGCCTCTTATAAATTCTCGACGAAAAAAAAAAAAGAACAACACCATATTCATCCTGTATGGTCATTTTCTGTTCAATTTGTTTTTTACTCAGTCATACAACAGACTGAAAAATCCTTATCCTCAGCATCATTCTAGCCATCTCTTACTTGGGTATCACTGCAGTTGTCCTCCTGCGGTCTATTCTCAGAGGCCAGTGACCCTGGATATTCTACAGGGCTCCTTCCTGCCCTCTGCTGGACTCCCAGACCCTCCAGCTGCCCCGTCCTCTCACTGCTCAGTGCATCTGCAGAATTCTCATTTGGAAAATGTTTTGAAGATCATTCATTATGTAGTTATTAATATTTGGTCTACTGTAACACAACTGATTTGCTGTGGTAATTTTATAATTAAAGAACACTAGGTAGAACTGCCTACATCCAAAGCTTTAGACTTCAGGCCCCGGTCCACTGTTGGGACAGCTCTTCTCAGGAGCACTGGAGACGCCTCACCACCCAGCTGCTCTCTCTCCTTAAACAGACTCTTCAGCTGTGGCAGAATTGGACACAGGAAAGGAGTCATGGAGATCTTTTTTTTAGATAATAAAATAGTGTAGCTCATGAGGTGGTAGTCGTAATACAGTGCCACCCACAAGTAATTGACAGTGATTTGTCTCTTTGTATGGCTTTGATTCTTGCACACAACAAATTGTTTTTGGGCCAGCGGTGTGTAGGAACATCATTAGTTCCAGAATAAAATAGGTATAAAAAATTCTGGTGTTTATTCTTGATCTACAGTTCCCTTACAGAGGATGTCCATTTTTGGACAACGTAGCATTGTCCAGCATGTACAGATCAAAAATGATCACTGATCATTTACTTATGGGCTGCACTGTGCATTATTCACTTGCTCTGTGATGAGTCTCCTCTGTTGGTCAGTGTCTACATGGTTAGAGCTGAGTGACTTCTCCTTTCTGGTCACTGTTGCTGATACTCCCTGTTCTTTACCCTGGACAAAACAGAGAAAATAGAAAATATTTCAACCTTGGGTACAAAAATAGAAATAATCAGGCTCTGAATATAAGGTTAAGCCAGCACCTGTTGGGGAGGTTTAGGTGTATTTAGTCTCTTTAGAGCCTGATCCCTCTCTTGCATCAGCAAATCAGCTTTCTTCCTGCTCTCTGTTACCACAATAAAAAACACAGCTTAAGTACTCTTTCTGTGTATTGTGTGGCCTTTACATTATTTATACATGATGAGGATGGAGCCTGAACGTTTACCCTCTAGCTGGGCTTTCAGGGAGTTGATGACCTGAGTGTCTTGTTTTTCAATGCACTGTGAGTGGTCAGTCTTCATCTCCTTAAGTGCAATCAGCTGAGAAGCAAAATAGAGAATCATGAATAAACTACCATGCATACTTCATAAATAAATTTGACTTGATCTTGACCTGAAGCCTGTTGTTACAATACTGTTTTTAACACTGTACCTCCCTCTCTAGAGACGTTATCTTGTTTTGGGCCTCCTTTATCTCAATATCTCTCTGACTCATCAGATTCTTCAGAGTAAGATCCCTAGATACCAAAGGATGTACAATAAAAAGCAAACAACACAGTATTATACCATAATATGCCAGCGATGACAAAAAATAGCTTATTAAATATCTGTCACCAGAAACATTTTTGATTAGTAAACATTTGCAAGATATGTTCACCTTTCTTTCAGTTGCTGATCTTGCTCAGCCAGTTGCTGCTCCAGTCTCTGCATCTCTCTGCCCTGCTGGGTCACCTATCATGATGGAGGAGAGCTTTCATATTCAAGATTTCCCTCACCTAAACATTCAACTCCTCTTATCACTCAGCATTGCTGGGTAGGGAAGCTTTACCTGGTCCTGAGCAGACTGCAGCTCCTGTAGCTGAGTGTTTCGGCTCTTCAGTATGTCCCGCGCCTTCTGGAGCTCAGATTTGAGCTGCAGCAGCTCGCCATCTTTCTCCTCCAGTGACCCCTGTAGCCACCAGTACAGTACCGCAAACCCTTATAAATGTGGACAGCAATAAACACATTTCCTGACCAGCTTACAGCATCTTTTGGAGTGAAAAGCACAGGACATACATGGTTTCCCATCAGTCTCTGCTGGAGACTTTGACTTCTGCTCTGCTCTAGATCCAGCTGCTGCCTGCAGGCATCCAGTTCCACCCGCTCCAAAGCACCAGCATCTTTCTGTATGAAAACACAAGGACTGCTCCAGGTTTATCTCATGAGATTCACACCCATACCTATCAGACACCAAATACTATTAATAAACTGTGCAAACTTCTGGTCAAAATACACATTTCTGGCTAGTTTACAGATGTTGCGGTTTACAAAACGAAGGAAGTTTATTTTCTCTATTTCATTATTGCATTAACAGTTTATTGTGTGTTCAGTGTTTTAAAGAGCTTATGAAAAAAAACATAATGGTGAATTAGGAAATTTCATGATGCACCGAAATAAGCAGAATAACTGGGAGGGCAAAGATTCATTCCCCACTATCAGTGTGACATCACTGCCGCAGCAAAACCTTGTTTCGTACTTTTCATTTTTGAAAAATGAAAAGTACGATACAAGCCAGGTGCCTTTTAAATTGTGTGAAAAGGTCATTACAAACATACCAAAGAAATTGTCCAAAGAAATTGAAATCTCATTACATTAACTCTCACTGGAATTTAAGATTTTTTGGAATTGACAAAAGATTTTTGTCCAACTCTGACAGTAATGTGAAGTAACCGTCAGTTTACATACCTTGACTCTGTCCAGCTCTGTCTCAAGGCGTGTTTTCTGTTCAAGCAAGCTCTGGATTTGATCCCTTGTGAAGCACATATTTAACATCAGTAAAACTACATTCTTTTCTACTTCCTACATGCACAACATCCTTAGCACAGACACTCACTGACTGTCTTTCAGCTGCGTCTTGAATGCCTCCATCTTATTGGCCTTTCCTGACGTCTCTTCTCTCACCTGAGAACATACATCATCAAACCTCGTGAGTTTGAAAAGGAAAGCAAGGGAGCAAACAAAGAGTGAATACTGGATAAATATTAATTCATAAAGATTTGTTGATGGAAAACAGTACTAGGTAAGCAGAGTGGTGCAGTGCTTACTGCGTCAACCTCCTGCTGTCGCTTCTTGGTCTCTTCAAGTTCTGCCTGAGTGGACTGAAGTGTCATTGAAACATCCAACCATCGCTCATTCCAGTGAGATGCCACATTCTTCAGCTCCTCTTTCTCTTGTATCAGCTCCTGCTTCACAAGCTGTAGCTCATCGTCTTTACACCTGTACTCCGCCTCCATGTTCTGCACCTTTTTTTCCAGGCCCTGGCAGTGGTTCTGAAGGTGTAGCTTCTCATGTTCCAAGCACTCCTGTACTTCTCTATATGCACAGAATGGACAGATCGTTTAATTTGTGTTAAAAATTCTGTTCATACACTCCTGTATTCTACAGAATATATTTCAGCAACTATTCTGTGACTTCTTTCCAGATTTGTTCCATACTCAGGTCTGACTCAAACTCACCTGAGCTGATAACATCTCTCCCTCAGTTTTCTGAGCTCCTCCTCATTTCCCTCATCAAACACATCCATCAGCTCCTCCTTCTCCCCAATCAGCTGCAAGCGCTCAGTCTCCAGAGATGCAATCTGATTGGTGTGGATCAGCCTCTCTGCTCCCAGCTCGTGCAGCTGACTGAGTGTCACTTGAAGCCTGTCGTTGGTCACGGCCAGGTCCGCAGACAGCTTCTTATTCATCTGGGTGCACACATTTGAAAAAGCATACTATGCTCTCCCCAAGGATATGATATTTATGGTTTTCAGTTTTTTTTTTACCTGAGTGTGTGTCTTTTCCCTCTAAAAATCCTTATTCATTATTTTCCACTCCATTGAGAATAGCTTACTGTACATTAAGATAACACATATTCATCAGGTAAAACATACAGGCACAAACACACTGAAGGTACACTATATATTAATCCACATTTTTTTTCTGAACCCAGTGGTATTTTAAGTTAGTTTGACTCCTGTTGTCTCTACTGGAGTAGAGTATCTGATATATACACTAGAAGATGCAACATTACTGTGAAGATTTGTCTGCATTTCACCACAAAAGTCTCAGTGAGGTCAGGTTATTTTGCCTTGTATGAATAGATCTGGACTGCAATGGGGGTGAATGAAGTGATTGGGCGAGGGAATGAGCAAGTGTGTTATAATTGATGTAAATGAGGTGTGGCTGTTTAGAAATCCCTGAATCCCTGAAAAAAAATTTTTTTACACTTTCTGGCACTTTCAGAAAAGTTTATGACCAGATGAAGTTTGAGTCTGACCTCTGTGGCTGCCCGCAGCTCCTCCTTCACTAGTATGGAATTCTGCTGCTCTCTACTGGCTTGGCTCTTGGCTTGAGTAAGCTCTGAGTGGAGCTCACACACCTGTTCAGTGAAGCCCTCCCTGCCCAGCTGGGCTCTCTGCAGCTCCAACTTCAAGCCCTGGGTCCTCTGATGCAGGTCAGCCTTCTCCTATGGGATAGTACACAACCAACTATTATTATTTTTGATCTACCAGAGGGTGATGTCATTGATTACCTACAGGAGAGGTCTGCATTTATTAACTATCAAACCATAAATTCACCCAAGCAACACATTAAAAAGATTAAAAAGTGAATGTACCTGCACTAGTCTGTCTTTATCAGCTAAAGCTGCAGATAATTTTGCCTTCAGATCCTCTAGACTGTCTTCCAGTCTCAAAACCTTAGCGGAGAGCAGGTCTTTTTCCTGGGGAAGGGGACATAGAGGTTAAATAATGTGAAATAAAGCGCAAACACCTTTATTCTGAGTGTTATAGTTTTCTTGTCTATATACTGGTCATAATATCTATACTGTTTGCACAAATGTGTGTACTCAGGCTGATATTTTCACACCATTTTATACTGTTACTGGTCAAACTTTCTGCACATTCTCTTAACCGTTGCACATTTTTGTCTTACTTATATTTATATACAATGCACAGTGAGATGTTCACATATTCAGGACAGGTCAAGTCTCACCCATACCTTATTTTATATTTCTTATTTGCACTCCTTTGTTTTGTTTCACATTGTCTTATGTCTGTTACAATATATGTACACTGTGGAACCTGAGCTTCAGTATTTCGTCTCAGTACTTGTATATGGTTCAGCTGTGTGCTACTGTGTGTCATGATCTCTCACCAGCTCCAGTTGGCCCAGATGGCTGCGGCCCTCACTGAGCTGATCCTGCAGCTCACTCTGGGCCTGCATGGATGTGTTGAGCTTCTGCTTCAGCTCCTCAGTCTGGTTCAGCGCCTTGTGATGACCCTACAACAAAACAGAATGAGGAGGTGAAAATCAGCCATTACTACAGATATTAACACATATAATAATAATATATAATATATAATTCACTCTGGAGAACATTGTACTGCAGTGTGAATAAACCTAATTCAATAAAATTGACCATAAATCAGTGACACTATTTAATAGTAAAGGACTCATATCTCAACAACTGACCTCTTTCGAGAAATAGAGCTGTTTCAAGGCATGATCCGTTTCAGTCTCCAGTGATTTTGCTCTCTCTTCAGCCTCCCTAAGAGCTTCTTTTAGTTTCTTTATGTCTTTCTCTGCCTGTTTCTGTTCCTGTCACCACAATTTAATTCATAGGACACATCACATATGAAACTGTCTGTCCTGTAAAATTAAATATGCTTTCCTTACACATTTTAGAATACAACTATGTACATTTTAGAGATGTTTAGAAGACCTTTAAGATGAGTGTTAAATGTGCAAACATGTCATTACTGAACAATTCTATTTGCCACAACTTTCTCAAAGAGTATGACTCTTGAGGTTAAAATGACTGACTGATTCAATAGTGGTTCCTTTGACTGTATCAGTACACAGAGGTGCCAGCAAAGCCTTGGTCAAAATAGTTTGTGACACAATGGAACATTCATATATTTAACTCCTGACTAAGTATCCTATAGCTAAATGTCCAATGTTTTGAATGTCCTCTTATTGGGATATCAGTACATTTGTATATATCCACCTTTTTTCAGCGTATAATGTTTTGGTCTATACAGCTTTTTGAATGATGCACGATCCATGGACATCTATCATTCCCGATTCACTTACATATATCAACAGTAACAGGGTGTTTAACTGTAAGGGATGTAGAGAGGCTTGAAAATGTATTTTTGTTTTAAATACAACAGTCACAAGAAATTAGAAATATAACATCACCATGGGGAAAGTATATAATGTTTATCATTCTTCTTTTATAAGCAAATTAACTTTACCTCTCTGAGGAAGTCATCTTTTGTTACAGGCATTGTCTTGTGTAGCTGTGGGCTTGTTTGTAAGACTGAGCTTTCATCAGTGTTCATAAGGCTGGCTTTCATCTTCATCAACTCCATCTCCAGTTCCAAAACCCTTCAGTCACACACACACACACACACACACCCGAACACACGCACATACAGTCATTTTATACAGACAAGCTAAAATCACAGAATAGGACGTGTGTAGTATGGTAGATCGTTCTTGTACTTCTCCTGCAGCTCTCTCTGGCAATGTCTCTGTTCAAAATGGCTTAACTTCGCTGCCTCTTTCTCCTCCTCAAGAGCACTCAATGTCTTTGCCAGCTGCTTTGGAAGACAAGCCACACAGGAATATGTGGTTAAACATTGCAAAATGATTGCATATTTTAACATTGTTGGAACAAATTGTCTCTCAAATGGTAACTTTTTATGAGATGGGCACTAAAGTAAAGACATAAAATAAAGACTTTCAAACAATGTGTAAAAACTACCAGATTAAGGTAATAATGGACTCTTATGAATTCGATTTGGCCGAAAGTCAGCCTTCCCAATACCCTTCCCCGACCTTATGCTTGAGGTTCAGCAGCTGAGTGGAGCTCTGGCTGCATTGAAGCTGGGTCTCCTTGGCCTTTAGGAGGTCTGTCTGGGTGTCCAGACATCCCTGGGCCTCCCTGAGCCTCTGGACCAGCTCGGCCCTCCTCATGCCGCTCTCCTCCAGGGCAGCTCGCAGCTCAACACCCTGAGAAGAGAGGGATCGTGGAGCTCCCTCAGGCGATAAACGAGAGGCAGACTGCCGTCTTCTCATGCCAGTAGGTTCTCTCTCTTTTATCCCAGACCGGCTGCCAAGAGAGCTAACACACAATGGGACAGTTTGTTAAAAAACGTTATGTTTGATTTAAGAACACTCTCAAATAAACAAAAGATTACTAAACAGACTTTGGTGTGGATAATTTGCAGTTTCAAAAATGTTCAATCCCTCATAAGGGAACCAAAAGAGATTCTACTACAATATAATATTTTGGCACATTTATTCTTAATAATCTAGCAAATACTGAAAAATGTGCAAAGACTACAGCTAATGACCCTACAGCAAGAAATTGCTGACCTGGTGCTGATTTTGGCACGGTGACCCGATCCAGACAGACCCATACAACTCCATGCTGAAGACTTACAGAACAACGGGGCTACATTAGAGAGGTCAAAGCAATTATATACTTCAAAGAAAATGATGTACCAAGTTACAAAGAGAACATAATGCAAACCACCTGGCACTTTAGCAAGTACATGCCCTAGTTTTGGAACATGATATACATTTCCATACAAAAAACTCATCTAGACTTTGGTCTTGTGGTCTAGGAGTCCATTTAGTACTCACCCGAGATTTGAAAAGAGCCTTCTCCCACATGTCGAACTGTGAGAGAGGACTTAAAGACCTGAGAGAATTCCGGAGCCTGTGAGGATTCAGGCCACGGTCCCAATCCCAGTCCTCCATGTCTGCTGCTGGAGAAAATATTCTGTCCTCACCGCCCCACTTGGCCATATTCACAAATGAACTGTATGAAGACAAGGCATACTGTGCTGGGTAGTCTGTTAGAAGGCAGCAGACAGATGGTGTTGTCATAGCAGGGGGAAACAAATTGTTGGTTTGTATTTCCAGTGCATCATGCTCTGTACTATTTCACATAACTCAGAGAATTCTAACACTCAGGATGGAAGGTGGCACAAATGTATCAAAAGAATACACTTCTTTCAAGGCTAAGGGCCTGACAGTAGAGAAAAACAGTCAGCTTGTCTCCAATGGACAACATGAAACAGAATATTTACTTACATGATAAAGGGTAATCCAGATGGAAACGTCTTAGCTGTTGCCAGACATCAACAAATATTCAAGTCATACAAACAAACAATAATTAAAAAGTAATGTTAATCTTTCCAAAACAGCCATTTCGGACACACAGCAGCAGGTGAATGTTTACCGTTGCTTGTGCTGAAAGGAGTTGTTTTGTTCTCGCCCTCTGTCAGTCAGAGCCCTCCCTGTGCTCTTTTATTATAACAGGCTGCTGCAGCCCCAACCTTGGCGGAAGGTTTCCATGGTGATGGTCATATACAGAACACAGAGTGTGTGTCCGGCCCTCCTCGTTCAAGAATAATCTGCACAGCACCCTGGTAGTGGAAGTGGGCAGGGTTCCACACATACCTGCTAGGTCTGTGCAATCAGTACCCAAACAATCTTATGAGGGTCTTACATTCAGACACAGAATTTATACACCAGGCTGGAGTTCCGTAAATGGACTCATAAACTGAACATGATCTGATTCAGTCAGGAACAGGGTACAGGTGAGAATTCATTGGCAAATTTCATTCTGTATGTATGAGATGAAATACACCTGTTAAACCTGATTGTGTGTTTTTTATTCCTTCATTCACTTTTGCATGACCATGACATTAAAATCTCAGGTGAAGTGAACAACACTGATCATCTCGTTACGACAGCACCAGTCATTGGGTGGCACATTCTGACAAACAGTCGTCTG
>JBBMFX010013615.1:0-12794 GCA_037832545.1 Rhabdalestes septentrionalis | reverse complement strand
AGGGTTGATTGTTTTGTTGTGTTAGGGGGAGAGGGGTGATTGTTTGGTTGTATTTGGGGTAGAGGGGGGAGTGTTTGGCTGAATTTAAGGTAGAGGATGAGTGTTTGGCTGTATTTGGGGAAGAGGGGGTGAGTGTTTGGCTGTGTTAGGGGGAGAGGGGTGAGTGTTTGGTTGTATTTGGGGTAGAGGGGGGAGTGTTTGGCTGAATTTAAGGTAGAGGATGAGTGTTTGGCTGAATTTGGGGAAGAGAGGGTGAGTGTTTGGCTGTATTGGGGAGAGAGGGGTTAGTGTTTAGCTGAATTTAAGGTAGAGGGGTGAGTGTTTGGCTGTATTTGGGGAAGAGGGGGTGAGTGTTTGGCTGTATTGGTGGGAGAGAGGGGAGTGTTTGGCTGTATTGGGGGAGAGGTGTGAGTGTTTGGTTGTATTTGGGGTACAGAGGTGAGTGTTTGGCTGTATTTGGGGAAGAGAGGTGAGTGTTTGGCTGTATTGGGGAGAGAGGGGTGAGTGTTTGGAGGTATTTGGTATATAGAGGTGAGTGTTTGCTGTTTTTGTGGTTCTGTGCTGAGTGTTTGAATGTATTTGGGGCACAGAGGTGAGTTTTTAACTGTTTTTGGTGGAAAGGTGTGAGCGAAGCTTGTGTACGTTAGATTTGTGTTAAGACTGATTCCTTTTTCAGGGTGGGAGTTTCTGCACTTACAGCGTTAATCTGACTTGGTACTGGTGGGCAGAGAGGAACTGTGCTCTCTGCAGGAACCATCATTTCACTCCTCCATTCATCAGGATGGACGGAGAGGGCGCCGTGATTAATGGACACTGTGTGAGAGCAGGTGTGATCCAGACTTTTCTCAGAGGAACACCAGAAACTTCGTTCTCTCCTCACTGTCTGCCACAGAAGCACTGATCCAGCCGGACCTCAGTCACTCACACATCTCTCAGTCTTTACATCACCGCTGAATCACAGCTGGTCCAACTGGGCTGACGCATCCGGCTGCTATGGCTGGTTTGGTTTGGGCTGGTTAGAAGAGGGAAAACTGTAACTGAACGAAATGGTAACGAAAAATGAATAAAGTAACATCATACAGTGCTGCTAACTTGTTACAGTGTGGTTTATGAAGTTGACTGGACACTGGCTGCTGCGTTGTTTATGGTCCTTACCTGGTCTAGCTGGGTCTGATGGTCAAGGCAGGTGTTTGGTGTTGACCCATCACATCTCCCAGCTCTTCATTTCTCTAGCTTATTAAAGGAGCTTCTCTTCTGATGAGATAAATGTTCTTCTCCTAAAAAGGAGAATCACTCGAGCTGCATCTCTGATGTTCCTCTGAGATCTGAGACGTTTGAGTTAATCTGTGGATGGCACAGCTGAGCAGTAAGACCAAAAATATTTATAACTGTATTCTTCATAATTATATCCATTTCAAGGAATACAACAGTATTTTGGGGCCTTTACCACATTTTACAGGATGAAATTAATTACTGCACCTGACTGAACATTTGTTTCTTTTTCACCAGTGTTGCTTGAAGTGGTGGAAGCCGACCGTAGTTTCATACCCCAAGACATGTTTTTTTGCAAAACTATACTTTTTACAACATTTTTTAAGCATCCATAGAGGTATTTAGACTTACTAAAGTATCCATAAGTGCTTGTCAAAAGTTTTACTGTACTAAACAAGTGTTAGAAATGTAATAAACCAATTACACTCTCAAATATATATATTTTTATTTAAACAAATAAATAATAATAAAGTGTGTAACTTCCAGTAATAATATAATTGCCTCAAGCCTATGTACATTAGACCTTATTCAAGTATTGAAAAATAATTGTGCAACAATCTCTCTCCAATGGAATGTTATAGTGATTTTTTAAACAATTACTTTCATTAAATTATACATTTTGAAATAAATAATAATAAAAAATTTGTTTGCAACTTCCAGTAATAATACTATCCACCGCTTGCTTTTTTGCCGTAGGCTGTACTTCTCACAAAGGCGTCTACAAGTGATATTTGACTGGAGGGTCCTATAGCATTTTCGGTTTGTGTTTGCAGATCTTAGCTGCATACATTCTTGGTACGCAGTTAAGTTGGTGCAACAAATTGCTTGTGTTGCCGCCTCAGCCGACAATTTCAGCTCGACAGCGTTTTCAAAAAAAATTTTTTTGTTCTATGTCCAACCTTTTAAATCCAAAATTTAAATCTCCAGACAACAGATGTGGCTCTTTTTTTGTGTCTCATTTTCTTCAGCTCCAGCATCAGCTATATGTTCTGTTTCGGAACTTCCGTGGCTCATGTTCAGCAGTGCAGCATTCAAAAACATCCCCCTTTTTATGCACCGGTATACCGCCAGCACTAGTGGAAGGCAGTGAGTGAGAAGTTTCTGATGTTCCTCTGAGGTCTGAGGAGTTTGAGCAGGTCTGTGGATGGCAGTGAATGAGGAGGCTCTGATGTTCCTCTGAGCGTGTTCCTTCGAGTCAGAGATTGAGGAGGTTTTGGGAGTGTTTGGTAAAGAATTGAGCTTTGTTTCTCTTTAGTGAGTGTTTGGTAAAGAATTGAGCTTTGTTTCTCTTTAGTGTTGGCACCATTATTGAAAGAGCACCCTCTTCCACTGACCACACCCACTCTATGAGGGTGGATAATGGAAAACCGCCATTCATTCCTGTTAATCTCTAGTAATGTCAATTTCCTAGAAAACCAGATCAGTAGGAGAGAAAATGAGAGAGAGAGATGAGGAAGAGATAGATGAAGCTGAGAAAGAAAGGAATATTAATAGAGAGCAAGAGAGGGCGACAGCGAGAGAGAGAAAGAGAAAGAGAAAGAGAAAGAGACACACTGACAAACAATGACATACACTTCACAACCAAAACCACACCCAGAAAAAGAGAGGACAGTTGTACTGAGTAATGGGGGAGTGGGAGGACCCCGACCCACCCAGAGAGAGAGAGGACAATTATACTGAGTGATGCAGGACACGGAGGACCACCCTACCCACCAGTAATACTGAGTGACAGTAGGGGACCACTGTAGGACAGGGAGGACCACTCTCTCCCCCAAGGGGCTTAGAGTAAATTATTTGAAGTTACATCATCTCTAGATAACTTTTCATTTGATCTTACTTGAAAGCACTCATATGAGAGGTTGTTCTATGTCAGTGCCAGAGGCGTAGCAAACGGGGGGGGTTGGGGGGAATTCAACGCCCCCACTTTTGCTAAAATGTGATTCCACCCCCCCCCCCACTTTTGTCAGATTATATTGTATTAAATTGATTAAATTGTATTTATAATTTGGCATCCTGATCTCAGAACCCCCCCACTTTTGGAAAGCTTGATTCGCCCCTGGTCAGTGCTCCAAAGAATACTTTGTGGTTGAGTCTAAAAGGGCCAATTTCTTTTCCCTCACAATGTCTATCAGATAAATTACTAAAACGTGCTGGTAAGTACAATCGTGGTCCGTCTAATTACGTGAGAACTGACTTCTAATTACATCTGTTTGTTTGGGATGGGTCCTTTTACTTTCCATTCGATAAGCTCATTGGAAAGCAGAGGCTTGTGCACATTAGCTAACATTTACAATAATCCTCATTGGAACATGAGATTAAAGCTTTGAAAAGCAGTCGAAAGAGCCGAAAGCCAGAATGGAATGGTCTTTGTGGAGGAAATTAGAGCTTCTCCATGCTTCTTTCCTCCTGTAATCCTCATTAAGTGGCCCACGTTCATGGCACAAATTTCATTTCAGAGCAAATCCATCCAGCTCAGCCTCTTGCGGCTGATGAAGCGTTTCTTTTCTCTTTTCGTTTTCCTGTTGAGCCAGTCTTAGCCCAAATATCGCCAGTCAGCGAAAACGAGTTTGGCTTCTTCATTTTTACTGCTGGAGATGCGAGGTTGGACCTGAGCTCTGATGACCAAACTCAATTTTTCTTCAACAGTTTAATACACTTGTTCTTCTCTAGTCCACCTGAAGATTGGTAGGCATGAAGCCCCATATGACTGATATGAAATAAGAGGTTTGCATCTCTAGAAGGGTATGTCTCTTCAAAATAGTGCCCCCTGAAGTTGGATAGACAAAGTACTCTTTGGGTAGTAGTTTGACCATTGTCAATGCAGATCTAGTTCTTTAATACAAAGGCTCAAGCTTCGTAAAATTTCACACCCTGCAACACTGCTACATTCTTTTGACGTACACCAAATTTCATGAAGTTTTACCATGGGGGTGCTTCAGCTCACAAAGTTCAATGTCTCAGCAACCACTTAAAAATTATGATATTTGATTTGACGTTTGCTCACATCTTAATGAAGTTTTGTAGCTTGTTCATGAAGGAATACTGAGGCTTTTTATCCAGTCTCTTACAAATCGGCCATAAGGTGGCGCTACAAAATGTTTTCCTCGATTTCTTTTGACAGGGTTTAATCGATTTTTAAATTCTTACAGAACAGAATTCAAATGATCCTCTGAAATGGACAAAGTCTCAGTATTGCAATTTTACTGCTACATAATGCAAATGTGATGCTTTGTCACGATATTAAGATATGTATATTTATTTTTCTGGAATGAAAAGTCTTACAGGTGTAAGTATTTTTTCCATTGGTCGGCTGCTTCCCTCATCCTTTCATCGAAAATAAGTAAGAAAAACTGTTGTCAGATCCCAGGTTTGCCACATTTAAATATATTTCCTTATTCTGGCCATGGTAGTTTTGCACCTATTATATAACACATTGGCTGGTTAGCAAATAGGTGTTTGGTTAGAGGCTCTTGCATATAGCAGCCTTCTGTGATATCGGTATTGTAGCCGCCGATATCACGTTAACTGATAACGTACGTTTTTTGTTTAGTTATAGCTAGTTCAAGTTGTCTGCTTGGACCCGCTGATTGCTGCTTATTTTCTAAACTCAGTTACGCTCCGCACTGCGGCACTAGTTTGGTTTATTGTGTGGCTGTGTGAATGCGAGGCTTTCAGGTCCATTTCTAATTCAGCGGCTGTTACTGTTACCTTTTGAAGGACGTGCGAGACGAGGCGAGGCAGGCTCATAGCTGTCTTACAGGAGGAATCATTCCAACAGCTTTTCAAACTCCTCTTCATTCAAAGGGTATTGTTTAAAAAGAAGAGAAAGAAAGAAGTCACTGCTCTGCTGCCTCTGTGCTCTTTTGCTGCCATTCTTTTACTTCTTTTTTTCTTCTTCTTCTCCTTCTTCTCCTTCCTCTCCTTTTTAGGGGTTCAAGCACACAGTGCGGAGGATCCCTATTTTGTTTACTTTCACTCTCATTCTGCCTCAAAAGTGTTAGGGAGCAAAAACCATAAGGTGCACAGCCTTGCAAGTTGTCAGGTACATGTCGTATTCCAACCGCTACTCAGCCACAGCATTGCGCCAATAGGTGATGCTAACTGCACTGTTGTAGTTGAGTCCCAGCAACTTTGAACCGTAGGTCCACTTTCAAAATTTTTGTTGCATATTAGTCCTTGGCATCAGCCAAATCAAATGAGACCACGCCCACTGATTGTAATTCTGATTAGATTTTTTTGCTAATTTGTAAAATATGCAAAACCAACTTTTGCGAACCAGTACCTGTTTTTTCAACAAATCTGCACAAATATGGCCTCGATGGTTCGCAAGACACTGATTGTAAATACTTATCAAAAACACAGCCTGGTTACCATATGCAAATTAATCTTGTCAGTTATATAAACAAAGAGTTAAATTGAAATTACTCATAAGTCCTTGGGTCAATGCTTGCATACAAGTCTTTGTAAACCCAAGCAAGACGTCACTCGACAGCACTACCCCATCCATGCATACACCCCTCACGGATGTCAACTTAAAAATCTTGGAAATTTTTTGCCTTATTAGAATATTATTATTCAAAACTAGTCTTAGGTTTTTTGTCGTATCTTCACAATTCTTGTCTTACATGAATCCAAAGAGACCCAAATCATTATAATTATTAAAAACATTTAGACGTTTCTGAACAGCATGGCCAAGACCAGCGAGTACATTCACATGAATGTGATGTAATTTACCCTAATGGGCCCAAATAGGTAACACTGGGTCTGATCTGCACCAACTTTGGTACAGATGTATAATGTGGTACCGCAAGTATGTGTGCAAAATTTTAGCCAATCGGGGGGTAACAGTATAAAATTGCCTCTATTGGTATATTTCTTCCATGGCCTGTACAATTCAAATCAGTCTAACTCATGATCCGTTCAAGAGTGACACTTAAATAAAATTAGTTCACTCATTTTTAAACTTTCATACACTGCAACTTTTGGCTTGCAGCAACATTACTTCACTCTGATTTTTGAATAAACTGAAACACATGTCATTTCTAATTACATCTGTTTGTTTGGGATGGGTCCTTTTACTTTCCATTCGATAAGCTCATTGGAAAGCAGAGGCTTGTGCACATTAGCTAACATTTACAATAATCCTCATTGGAACATGAGATTAAAGCTTTGAAAAGCAGTCGAAAGAGCCGAAAGCCAGAATGGAATGGTCTTTGTGGAGGAAATTAGAGCTTCTCCATGCTTCTTTCCTCCTGTAATCCTCATTAAGTGGCCCACGTTCATGGCACAAATTTCATTTCAGAGCAAATCCATCCAGCTCAGCCTCTTGCGGCTGATGAAGCGTTTCTTTTCTCTTTTCGTTTTCCTGTTGAGCCAGTCTTAGCCCAAATATCGCCAGTCAGCGAAAACGAGTTTGGCTTCTTCATTTTTACTGCTGGAGATGCGAGGTTGGACCTGAGCTCTGATGACCAAACTCAATTTTTCTTCAACAGTTTAATACACTTGTTCTTCTCTAGTCCACCTGAAGATTGGTAGGCATGAAGCCCCATATGACTGATATGAAATAAGAGGTTTGCATCTCTAGAAGGGTATGTCTCTTCAAAATAGTGCCCCCTGAAGTTGGATAGACAAAGTACTCTTTGGGTAGTAGTTTGACCATTGTCAATGCAGATCTAGTTCTTTAATACAAAGGCTCAAGCTTCGTAAAATTTCACACCCTGCAACACTGCTACATTCTTTTGACGTACACCAAATTTCATGAAGTTTTACCATGGGGGTGCTTCAGCTCACAAAGTTCAATGTCTCAGCAACCACTTAAAAATTATGATATTTGATTTGACGTTTGCTCACATCTTAATGAAGTTTTGTAGCTTGTTCATGAAGGAATACTGAGGCTTTTTATCCAGTCTCTTACAAATCGGCCATAAGGTGGCGCTACAAAATGTTTTCCTCGATTTCTTTTGACAGGGTTTAATCGATTTTTAAATTCTTACAGAACAGAATTCAAATGATCCTCTGAAATGGACAAAGTCTCAGTATTGCAATTTTACTGCTACATAATGCAAATGTGATGCTTTGTCACGATATTAAGATATGTATATTTATTTTTCTGGAATGAAAAGTCTTACAGGTGTAAGTATTTTTTCCATTGGTCGGCTGCTTCCCTCATCCTTTCATCGAAAATAAGTAAGAAAAACTGTTGTCAGATCCCAGGTTTGCCACATTTAAATATATTTCCTTATTCTGGCCATGGTAGTTTTGCACCTATTATATAACACATTGGCTGGTTAGCAAATAGGTGTTTGGTTAGAGGCTCTTGCATATAGCAGCCTTCTGTGATATCGGTATTGTAGCCGCCGATATCACGTTAACTGATAACGTACGTTTTTTGTTTAGTTATAGCTAGTTCAAGTTGTCTGCTTGGACCCGCTGATTGCTGCTTATTTTCTAAACTCAGTTACGCTCCGCACTGCGGCACTAGTTTGGTTTATTGTGTGGCTGTGTGAATGCGAGGCTTTCAGGTCCATTTCTAATTCAGCGGCTGTTACTGTTACCTTTTGAAGGACGTGCGAGACGAGGCGAGGCAGGCTCATAGCTGTCTTACAGGAGGAATCATTCCAACAGCTTTTCAAACTCCTCTTCATTCAAAGGGTATTGTTTAAAAAGAAGAGAAAGAAAGAAGTCACTGCTCTGCTGCCTCTGTGCTCTTTTGCTGCCATTCTTTTACTTCTTTTTTTCTTCTTCTTCTCCTTCTTCTCCTTCCTCTCCTTTTTAGGGGTTCAAGCACACAGTGCGGAGGATCCCTATTTTGTTTACTTTCACTCTCATTCTGCCTCAAAAGTGTTAGGGAGCAAAAACCATAAGGTGCACAGCCTTGCAAGTTGTCAGGTACATGTCGTATTCCAACCGCTACTCAGCCACAGCATTGCGCCAATAGGTGATGCTAACTGCACTGTTGTAGTTGAGTCCCAGCAACTTTGAACCGTAGGTCCACTTTCAAAATTTTTGTTGCATATTAGTCCTTGGCATCAGCCAAATCAAATGAGACCACGCCCACTGATTGTAATTCTGATTAGATTTTTTTGCTAATTTGTAAAATATGCAAAACCAACTTTTGCGAACCAGTACCTGTTTTTTCAACAAATCTGCACAAATATGGCCTCGATGGTTCGCAAGACACTGATTGTAAATACTTATCAAAAACACAGCCTGGTTACCATATGCAAATTAATCTTGTCAGTTATATAAACAAAGAGTTAAATTGAAATTACTCATAAGTCCTTGGGTCAATGCTTGCATACAAGTCTTTGTAAACCCAAGCAAGACGTCACTCGACAGCACTACCCCATCCATGCATACACCCCTCACGGATGTCAACTTAAAAATCTTGGAAATTTTTTGCCTTATTAGAATATTATTATTCAAAACTAGTCTTAGGTTTTTTGTCGTATCTTCACAATTCTTGTCTTACATGAATCCAAAGAGACCCAAATCATTATAATTATTAAAAACATTTAGACGTTTCTGAACAGCATGGCCAAGACCAGCGAGTACATTCACATGAATGTGATGTAATTTACCCTAATGGGCCCAAATAGGTAACACTGGGTCTGATCTGCACCAACTTTGGTACAGATGTATAATGTGGTACCGCAAGTATGTGTGCAAAATTTTAGCCAATCGGGGGGTAACAGTATAAAATTGCCTCTATTGGTATATTTCTTCCATGGCCTGTACAATTCAAATCAGTCTAACTCATGATCCGTTCAAGAGTGACACTTAAATAAAATTAGTTCACTCATTTTTAAACTTTCATACACTGCAACTTTTGGCTTGCAGCAACATTACTTCACTCTGATTTTTGAATAAACTGAAACACATGTCATTTATGGAATTTCTGAAACGATGCACCCCTATTGCAGAAAAACATGTGAAAGGCTTCCACATTTGTGTCTTTGGGTGCTTTTACACATGCCTTATTTAGTTCGGATGAATCGCACTAGAGTTCGATGTGGTGAGAATACGATCTGAACAAGAACAGACCCAACTACAAAAAGCACTGTGCTTTTTTGCACTAATCCAGCTGCCGTAGTCAGCTGTGGTGTGCATTATGGGATGAGGAGATGTATTTGTTTACAGTTAGCACTTTAGCAACATTAGCCCCATGGCGGCTCGTGGACAAACCTGGAGCTGGGAGGAGGTCCGGAGCCTCATCGAAATTTGTTCCGATGACTATATTAGTTTCCGACTTTCAAAAACTCAGGGAAAGCGGGTTTAATATAGTTCAGCGAAAACGGGTTTAATGTATCAGTAGAACAGTGCAGTGTTAAGGCAAAGAAACTCCTCCACACCTCCCAATCCAGGTTTGACCGCGAGCTGCCATGGGGCCATGTTGCTAAAGCGCTAACTGTAACAAATAAGTCTCCTCATCCCATAATGCACAGCACAGCTGTAGGTCGGCCTGTTCGATATCAGATCATGTTCTCACCACAAACAAACCGCTCAAGGGTTCGATTGAACCCTTTTTGGTGTGGACTAGGAAAACGAACTGTAGTGCAATTCAGCCTAAGTAAATGAGGCATGTGTGAAAATACCCCTTCAAAACCTTGTAAATTTCATTTTGTCAAAGAATGACTAAACAGTAGGCCAAAATGCATAATTAGCAAAACTAAATTTTGCAAACTGGTCCCTGGTTTTTCGACAGATCTGCACATTGGTGGAGGAGTTGGAATTGCAAGAGAAAATGTGTCGAAATCATAAAAATTGGAAAACAGCATGGTCGCCATTTACGAGTTAAGCTTGTCAGATTTGCATCCATCCTCAGCTGCAGTCCAGAATCCCCTGTGGAGCATCTCAAGTGTTATCATGTTTTTTGTTTTGTTCTTCTTAAAGCCATGTATTTTTATTACTGTAAATGAAATTAACTGAATACTGTATTTACCTTCTTATACCAAAGAAAACATGCATGCATAATTTATAGTACTATACTATAGTCTATACTGAGGTATCATTGATATTTTACATTATTGTACTGCGAGACACAGCAGTTCAGTGTACACTGTACAGTACGGACATGGTTTTACCTTTACATTGTCTTTTAGGGTAAGATGAAATTAAAGGGTTTTGGGAGGAATAGGGTTTACAGTATTAAAAAATGTAGGTATATTTAACACAACATAAAATTTTGTTTTTTCACTATACATGGGTGCTCTTGGAACATAACCCCCATTATAAGTAGGTGTTTTCAAAAGTCTTGCACCACTTCTCAGAGATTCAGAGATCCAGATTTTCTAAATCTGTTTTTAACGTAGTCTTGATCAACTGTTCTCCAGACTTTTATTTTCAGTCCAGTCCCTGAACCTGACCAGTTTCAGAGGAATGTTTTTGTTTGTTAAGACACACAGTGACCTATGTATGAATCATTTAAGCAGAACAAAGAGCATCTAACCTAAGTCCTGGACCAGTGATGAAACTGGAGGAGATGATTCCAGATGACCAAGCTGTGATCAGTATACTGGTGGTGCTTAATGCTTTACCTAGGCTCATTGTATCTTTGACTTCTGTCAAAGTAAAACATTTGTTCCAATTTCTTCTACTCAATATACTGAAGATAAGACTGACAGGAATACAAAAGCATTTTGGACCAATAAATTAAAGACATGTGTGGGGTACTGTAGATACACATTTCCAGTTGAGTAACAGAAATGCTGATATATATCTTCCTCATGAATTGAGCAGAAAAATCAGATTTTTCACTTACACATGAGACTCTGCTATCGAAATCAGGCCCTCTGGTCCAAACATCAATTTAGTGTGTTTGAAGTGAGAACATTAGCATTAGCCCTCGACTGTGCTGAGTAAACAGGCTTTATTTAAGCCACAGGGCTGATAGAGGCCAATAACACTGCTATGGAGAAACGCAGAAAACATATTCATCTTCATAACTGAATCCTCACAAACATTTTGTGGCTCATTTGGCCCTTTTAAAAATCTCAGTCCAACTGTTTTGTTGGTCTCATATAAACTACCAGTCAAAACTGGATACAACTACAAATTAAAATGTAAAATAAGCCCAGTTTCCTTTCTAAGATGAAAGAACATGTAACAGTGTATGTCTGACTCCTGTTAACTGGTTGTTGATGATGCAGTGTCAAATTCTAGAGGGTCTTTTAAATTTTGAATGCAATGGTTACTGTTGCAGCACTTAAAAGCCCCTTAAATATCTTATATAGTGGTTCATATTATCATTATAATTATAATTATATTAGTGGGCTTTTTATATGTCAGTAGTGAAGAATGCTAAAGAAAAATAATAATTAATGTATGACATCCATCTAATGAAGGAACTCAGATGATGAAAATACAGTAAATGTATTTGTTAGTAAGCAATATAGAGTGTAGTTCTATGTAAATGTTGAAAATCAAAACTTTTTACTGGTAGCGTATAAATAAATCCAGATGTATATAACTCAGATCAGTCTTGTATGTTTAGATTTATGTATATCTCAGCCTCTCTAGGATGTATTTCAGTTTTGCGTGTGTTTGTAGGACCACGTTTGTCCAGCAGCGATGGCTTTGAATTTGACCTTTACATTGAGTCCCATTTTATTTCCACTCTGGGTCACCGCGGCGATCTCTTCACTAGCTGCTCCCACACACTCGCACATGAACACACACACACACACACACACACAAGCTTCTGCACATAAGGCAAGCCTCACGTTTGTGAGCGGCCGCTGGCTGAGAGGCCTGGACGTTGTTTATTATTGTGTTTTCTTCCTGGAGGTCCTGCTGAAGCCGCACACGTCTCGTTGCATAACCCGGCTGCTGCACAGGATGAATATTTAATTAGAGCCCTTATTGTGGAGCGAGCATGCAAATGAAGAGGTGGAGAGTGGGAGTTGAGCAGTTCATCCACCGAGCCTCCACCAGTGCTTTCTAATAACGCACACACACACACACACACACACACACACACACACACACTCACACACACTGCGGGGATGCAGAATCTCTTCTGTTACAGACAGTGCATCGGAAATACTGCAGTACTGTTCTAACAGTTAGAATATATGATCATTTCACCACAGGCTTCACACTGAGGCCTTTTATTAAACCTTGAGTTACTTTTTTTTGAGTAATAGTGTTATTAGTATCAATCATTATTTACTTTTGCTTTTTTCTGAAGGGGACTGTTATATTGTTCTGATCGTGGTTCTGAACTCTGAGAATTTGATTCGGTTCGGTTCGATACGACACAGTGGTGTCAGGGTTCGGTATGTTTTCAGTACAGCAAAAAAAAAAAAAAAAAAAAGCCAGATAATTTCTTCACTTTTTATTTACAATTTTTCTTAGTTGTTTACACACAATTACTTGTACTTCAGACACAATGACAACAACATGTAACTGATGCACCAACCAATTGAACCAATTCTGCGGAAACTACAAGCACAATTCCTGCTTTACACTCAAATTGCAGTTTTAAAACACACTTTTTTCAAAACACTACACACAGTTCTCTG
>JBBMFX010013595.1:0-12796 GCA_037832545.1 Rhabdalestes septentrionalis | reverse complement strand
TGTAAACAAAAGGCACTTCCGATAAAATATTTAGTCGTTTTTACTCGCAAGCGTCTTCGTGTAAACAGGCCCTAAAAGAGATGTTGCAATACCTTGGAGACTCTTGGCACTGGCATAGTCCATACTCCAACTGACTAATGCCATGGAAATACCCAGGAGCACAAGGAAGATCCAGTCTTCTCCTAATTTTGTTACTAGGAATCTCTGTACACGAGCCACACAGTCTGCATAAACAAAAAAGGCAAGAACTACCAAAGATAATCTAGCAAGAGCTACCAATGAGATCAGTTAATGTCTCTTCCTTTGAGAAAGGTTTTTAAATATGTGAAATGTATAAATGAGTTTGAATTATATATAGATAAAGTATGGGCTATTCTAAGGCCTTCTGATGTGCTCATATTGTGAACCTTGCCAACCATTGCATGTACAGTTGATCCAACAGACATAATAGAAGCTCAAATTTGTAAGCTTTGTTGTATATAAATTACATCCTTGCAGCAGTTTCATTATATTTTAACTTATTTTTACAGAATTTATATACATCCCATATTAAAGCCTTTGTTTTATGGACTAATTATTACTAACAGCTTCCTAGAGTCCTGCTAATTATTGGAAATCCATGTGGTTTTACTGGAAATCAGAATATTTTGATATTTTAAACATAATTTTTTAATATATACTTTCTATATACTTGACATGATCAGTATTCCACCAGGTCTTTGGTTGGCATTTAACCTGTGTGATTAGTAAACTTAACCTATTCAAATAAAGATTCCATTAACTGGTATGAGCAAAGGACAGGTTTCCTTTTGAGTCCTGGTTCCTCACAAGATTTCTTTCTCATAAAAAAAAAAACTGATAAGGAGTTTTTCAGTTTCTTAAGTCACTCATTACAGGTTCAGACTCCTGTATATATGTCTCCTTTTTATAACTTCTGTTGAAAAAAGCACCACACAAAGGAAAACTAAACAAAATAACTTTGACTCATATAACTCTTTTAAGTGCAATTTTGAAAATTAGCAAAATGTGTATTTTAATCCGTTGACTTCTTTCCCACCATTGCACCAACGCATACTTTGTAAAGCCTTCCATTAAATACTGCACAAATTTGCTGCATACAATATGCAATAATTTACAGTAATTCAAAATTCTTTTTAAATTGTGCATGTGTGCAATGATGTTGAAACGGTAAGGCAGAGTGGAACTACTAATATGGAAAATCCACTAAAATTGAATTGGAATTTCGGTAATATTTTGAAACGTTTGACACCATTCTACCTTATAAATCTGTACATTTAGCAGGTAATAATATTATAATATACCTTTGCACTTGGAGTAGGAGCGTTGTTTCTTTATGGAGGATGTGTGGATCTCCTCAGGTTTTTCTCGAATGGTTCCGACGTCCAGTTCCAGGTGGTGGCGGCTGCGGTGGCGGCTGTGGCTATGACTCCGACTGTGCTGCCCATGGTGGTGGTGTCCATGATGATGGCTGCCATGCTTCTTCAGCTGCCTCTCTGTCAGCAGGCGAGTTGCCTCTTGCCGACGAGACCCTCCTGGGTGCTCTCTGTACTCTCCATACAGCTACACAAAGACAAGCATGGAATGACAAACCAACAATCCAGAGAAGCATAGGAATCAGAAACAAAGGCAATTCCTTCTAATTTATTAACCTCTTAAAGTTATTACAAAATTAGCTTATTACACACTAAATACTATCGATTCTTTGGATTGCACTGCAGCATGGCAACCCAGCTATATATAGCATCCCAGCTATAAGCTATATTTTTATAACATTCATGTATATTTTATTAATGCTTGGTATTAATATTTATTTGACAACATAAATATTGGTTTATAGAAAAATTAATTAAGTAAAAAATGCAGTGTTCCGGTGTATTTTATCATAGTGAAATTTGACATTTGATGATGCAATATGTTGTTTCCAATAACCTAATAATTTGAAGTCATACATTTTTGCCACTTTCTGTAGTTTGAAACCAACACGCAAGTTATGAGAATGACAGTCATGATGATTTAACCATCTCAAACTGAGCGTCTCACAGGAAATATCCATTAGCATGTTGTGGACCACCTTGTCTTCAGTCCAAACGAGAAGGAGCTCTACTTTGGCTCGCTGAATGGCAATGCATGAGATCTGCGGTTCAAAGACGAAGGACGAGGAGCGTTTCACGACGCTCACACTTCCAACCCACTGATTGGCTGCCCAGGAAATCCATGACTTCCTCCAGCACTCCCCTCCGAGGCTCATGCCCAACTCGCCCCATGAGGTGAGCCCCAGGCAGGAACAGTAAACCTTATTAGTGGCCACATCAGGTCTGAGGACTCTCAGCATGCCTGCCGTTGAGGCATTGTCCCTGCCTTCAGAAGCTACACAGACTAACCAGCTCAAAGTGAGGGGTCAAGAAATCACAGCTCCGGCAATGTCTGGCAGCATCTCACAGTGCCATACCCTCAGACAGCAGTCTGGCCAGCTGCTGATGCCAGCAAGGACCCTGCACAAGCCAACCCTTAAGGCGAACATGACCCAGCATGCCACTGAGAGCAGCCACGGTGCAGAGACAAGCGGGCATGTTCCCAAATCAAGCAGCCGCTGTCACGTCACTGAGTCAAGCAATTCCATCCTGGAGGAGATGGCTCTTTCTTAAGAGACAAGAGAAGGGACCGTTGGACCCACCTGGGGTGCCCTGGCTGTGTGGAGCACCAGCCAGGATGGACACCACCAAGAGGTGGCCAGGTCGGTCCACAGGGCCCTTTTTATTTGCCACTGCTTACCCCTCCTCTACCCTTGGGATAGTTGGTGGGCTTGTTCATCACCTCTCCCTATCCTGGGGAGATCAGATCACCACCTGGTGCACTTTGCTCCTGTGTACGAGCCCCTAGTGCACAGGGAGTCACCAGTCACTCGCACAGTACAGAGCTCGTCTGAGGAGATCGAGGAGGCTCTAAAAGACTGTTTTGTGTCTACTGTGAGGGAGGTGTTCTGTGACGACCATGGGGAGGACATGGTCACCTGCATTAGAGACTACATCAACTTCTGTGTGTAGAACACTGTAGGGCCTTCAAATCAGGAGACTTAGAGGAGCTGAACAGGGTGCAAAGGGAGCTGAAAGGACTGATCAAGAATGGAAAAGACAGCTACAGGCAGAGAATGGAAATCCAGCTTCAGCAGAGCAATGTTAGTGAAGTCTGGATAGGCATTAGAACCATCTCAGGCCTCAAAGAACAGAGCTCTCTGCCAGTGGGTGTGTGAGGTGGGCCAATGAACTGAATCCCTTCTTTAACATGTTTTATTCATCCAGGTGCATTCTTTGACATCAGCTGCAGTCGCCCCCACCCCCACTGCTCCACCTCTGACACCTCAGACACTTTACACCTCCTCCACACACCCTGCTCACTGCTCCTCACCCCCAGCTACAGCTTCCAGTAGACATCCAGCTCACAGCTCCAGCCTGTCTCTCTCAACCATCCAGGTAAAGAAGGAACTAAGAAGGAGGATTAATGCCAAAAAGCGGGTCCAGATGGTATCAGCTCAATGGTTATCAGGTCCTGCGCAGATCAACTGTGTGTTGGGTGATGGAGCTCATCTTCAACCCAAAGGATCTCAGAGGCTTCAGGCTCTGACATCCCACCTGATGAAGACCCTGGAGCGGCTAGTCCTGGCTCAGCTTTGGCCCCTGGTGAGCTCATCACTAGACCCCCTTATATTTGCCTACCAGCCTGGCACTAGAGTGGATGGTGACATTATTCATCTACTGCACTGGTCCCTCTCTCACCTGGAGACCGCTGGGAGCTCTGTGAGAATCATGTTCTTTGACTTCTCCAGTGCTTTCAACACCATCCTTCCTACAATCCTGAGGGAAAAGCTGAAATACACAGGAGTGGACCATCACCTCACAAAATGGATTCTGGACTACCTCACAGACCGAACCCAGTATGTGAGAACTCAGGGCTACGTGTCAGACAGGGTCATCATTTAGTTTATTTTATTTTTATCATATTCTACTGTTTTTCCCAATTTTGCTGCTCTTAATTTTTTGTACTGTCACTTTTTCTTGTACTAAGCACATTTCCCACTTGTGGGAATAATAAAGGTTTATTTTAACCTTATCTTATCTCTTATCTTTTTGGGCCCCCTGAGGTGCACTGTTGAGGGGGGCACTGTCATATCATGATACTGTGACAGTTTGTGGCTGCTTATTATGTGATTCAGCTGCTGGTTTGTTCAGGAGAAAGAATGCTTGTGTTTTGATTGGGTTTTGGAGGTTTGTTTTTGAATATTTATGTTCACTTGTGGTGGACATCAGGGTCGGTCCACTGTCATTCTGGGTTGGTGTTTCTCCTGTCTCCTTTTGTTAACTGTTTCAGCTTGAGTCCCTTTTCTAGCCCTCATGCTAGTTTTGTGTTGTTTATAAATAAAAGTTATTGGAAATTGAAGTCTATGATTGCACCTGCCCTCATGTGAAAGTCATGGGGGACCTTTCTTATTTTATTTTGGTGGGTTATAGCCTGTTTACGCCTAGTATTTTAAATAATTTTCCAGAAAAGCTTACGTTTCAACGATGTTACAGATGTAGCCAAAAGTAGTAATCCATTGTAATTACTATTTAAGGAATCCATGTGTCTTTTATGTTCTATTAGAAAACCATCACACTTGATGTAGAAGTTCGTTGAAGATCAAATATTTCTTTTGGTCTGCAAAAATCACACAGTGAAAACACCTTTAGTATTTTGAGTAGAGAAATCAAGTGAGACTCAAAATCTACAGTTCAACATTGTTGGTGATTATAAATACAAAAATATTTTGACAGTACCGTTTATTTGCAAAAATAGAAAAATAAAACAAAAGAACTGCGAAGTACGATTTTGGAAATAATGCAACATGCAATGCATTGTATTCCTTCATGATAGAGAAAGTAGTTTACGAAGGAGATGATAATCACTTTGAGTTTAGGTTCCAGATCACACTTTGACATCTGGGAAATAGATACCCTCTCACTTCACACTCTCTTTTCTCACACACACACTAACATGTCCATCTACCCACACACACATACTTGCTCTTGTTTTTTTATAAAGTCAAGTTATCAATTTTAGCTGCCTTTTTATTGCATAAACATTTCATACAAATGGAGCAGTAAGAAATCTTCAAAATCACTCAGAATATAAATGTAGTTACATAATTTACACAGAAAATTAGGTTATATTTTTGCCTTCTCCTGTAACTGTACCATTTTTTTTGAACAATACAAACTCATCAATAGTTAATGTAACCTATAATTCTACTAGTAATAATGCAAATGTCAATGTCCTACATCCAGGCTTGACTCACCCGAGAGGTGTGGACTCAAGTCAGACTCAAGTCTCAAATTTCATGACGAGACCCAAAACCAACTTTGACTTGAAGACTGGTGACTCTGACTCAAGCCTTATGACTCAAAAATACACATGGTGGAACAAATGAAAACAGCCCATTCAGGTTAACATATTCATTTTCTAGTGTAGGTATCAGTGCTGGAAACTTACAAAAACAATGATTTAAAAATATTTTAAAAATTTAACAAACCAAGCACCTGTTTCAACCAAGTGTTTTTTTGTGCTGTTTTATTTCGAAAGAAAAGGGAGAGTGTGAGGATTTAAGGTTGACTCACATCTTGCGCCACAAGATTTAAACCAACCAAATATAAGTATCGGTAAGCGCTCATCAAGCACATACAATCCAGTCGTCCTGTAGTAACTGATCAGATTCAATTTCAGTGTACTTAACAGAGCTTTGTATTTAAAAACACTTGTATTCTGTTCCCTAATTAGCTTAGACAAATGGTTTTTAGTTCATGTAACATTTTACTTGGTGACATTGTTGAGTCATCTGAAAATCCACAGCATATTCGAATAATTCATCAAATATATTTTTAAAAAATCTTCAATTTAACTTTCTTTCCTGGACATGGAGAGGTGGGAGAGCTAAGATTGTGAAAACGTGTGTTTATCACCAAGCCAACAGAGGGTGGTTGCAGGGGAAGTGGGAAGTAAAGAGGACTTAAAACAGGCCATCATCAATTATTTACCTGATAGTACCCTGCATTTTTGATGTTCAGTACTGAAACCACATTAAAATGCAAACTAATTTGTTTGGGATGCAAAGTTTAGGGCTCTGAACTCAACCAGTCTTGTCTGTACTAATTCGGAATTCCCATCTCTGCCCAACCCGACCCTAAACTGTAAAAAGGTATGACCTTTCAGGTAACACATTTAAAGTCCCTTGGGAAGTAAATAACAACACTTAAGAACTAGGTAATTAATTCAGGTAACACAATGCTAAATTACAAATATAAACTTCGACACCCTTTATTCAAGGACCCCTCTGGGTCCTTCCAATCATTTTACACAAAATAAGTACAAGAAAAGTTTTGCCTGTTTCACATACTCAGTTAATACCCAAAACCTGTTCATTTAGTAGTCTTTTAACCATCATGTACCCCACAATAATTACCTGCACACTTGGGTAATTGGTTATAGATGACCTTAAAAGAGAGTGTTACACCAAACCATTGGTAATGTTACTGGAGATTAGGTCTTAAATAACATTATCTCTCATGCACAGGCCTACAGTGATTCTTACACCAAATCTCTGTTTTTCATTTGTATTATATTAAAAAGTCTTATTGCATTGTATTAAATTCTCACTTTGCTGCCTAATATTGTGTCCACACTTTGCTTCCAAAGAAGCTCTGACCTGTCAAGGCTTAAAATCCTTAAGACCTCTGAAGGTGTACTGTGTCATGTCACAGCCAAAGTTAGCATGATATCCTTTAAGTCATGCAAGTTGTGAAGTGGCCTCCAGATGGCCAGTCCAATTGAGATCCAGGGAATTTGAGGGAATTTGAGTCAACACGTTGAACTCTTTGTCATGTACCTCAAACCATTTCTGAACGAGATTTGAAGTTTGGCACAGCGATTAGGAAATACTGTTCCCATATAGGTATGTACATGGTCTGCAATGGTGTTTATGGATGTGGTCCATGTCAACGTAGCATCCACATGAAAACCAGGACCCAAATAATCCCAGCAGAACAATTCCCAGAGCATGAAACTGCATGTGTCAGATTGCTGTATTCCTATTTAACATCTTGGTGCCATCTCCTCCTCTCACACCAATCAACATGATGAAAAAGACAAAGTCAGATCATCAGACCAGACCAAATTCTTTCACTGCTTCATGGTCTACATACATTTCTGATCCTCATATGGCCATTGTAAGTTTTTTCAGCAGTAGACATGGGTCAGCATGGGCACTAGACTGATTATAGCATACAAAGCAAAATGTGATGAAGTATGTATTCATGCCTTTAAAACGACTTGCATTCAAGGTAACCTCCAGTTCAACTGTCTTCTTCCAACATAGCAGCTTTGCTTTAATGGCCATATCATACACACAGAGCCGATATGAAAACAGCTTAGCTTAATGTTTGTTTTTCACAGCGTTGGCTCTGGTCTTGCATGCTGGAGTCACAGTTCTTTCATTAGCAGCTTCAGTGGTGATTATGTTCACATTGTGTGGCTGATTCCATAAGCTGTGCTATGCTGGGCAAGGCTAAATATGAACATCACCAGGGAGACACATACACTGTGAAATCACCTTTAAATATGCTTGCATTTCTGGTATATCCTGGACAAATATTGTACATCGGTGCTTGTACAAACAGGAAAAAGTGTTTGTCATTACACCGCATAATGCATTTTAAAATGTGGCACATCAGTTTTCTTATCCATTACATTATTTTGCACACACACCAATCAGCCACTACATTAAAACCACTGAAAGGCATAGTAAATAACACTAATTATCTCGCTACAGTGGCACCTGTCAAGGAGTGGGCAATTTTAGTCAACAAGTAAATTCTTGAAGTTCTTGAAAATGAGCAAGCATATAAACCTGGGTAACAAGGGGGGAATTGGGATGTCATCTCCAAAGCACCTCCAAAACAGCAGGTCTTGTGGAGTGTTCATGGCTCAGTGGTTAATACTTACCAAATGTGGTCAAAACAAGGAGAACCAGTGAACTGAGGGACATGGGCAAACATTGTTCATGAGGCATATGGGGAGTTAGGACTACCCTGTCTGTCTGATTCCACAAAAGGGTTGTAGCACAAGTTGTCAAAAAGCTTCTTGCTGGCTATGACATAAATGTGTCTGGACACACACAACATCCCATCTTGATTTGTTTGGGGCTGTGTAGTATCAATATGTTGTGGCTCATCTATAAAAAATTACTTATAAAAGAATGCCTAACATATTACAGTCTTTGTAAAAATTCATTTCATTTGATTTTTCTCATAAGCTGGTATTAATCTAAATATTGCATTCATATTCTTTGTGCTCATTGTGTATAAAGAGAGAGAAAGAGAAAGAGGAAATAAAAGTGTAGGTTATTCGAATGGAAATCATGTACATATCTTTCGGTGCATATGTAGGTACTACCTGATAATATGAATCTGCAAAATGTCACATTAGCAACCATTTGATTAGACTGATATTTATAATAAGCCGTGCAAGGTCATTCTTTATTATTCTTCATATTATAATTCTGTTGCTCAGTTTTCATCTCTGGAATTGCAACTGAACTGCTGAGAGGTTTATCATGTATCACTCTCCCTCATAACACACCTCTCTCTCTCCATTCCTACAGTCTATCCTCTTACTTTCGTCCGTTCCCACAGTACATTTAATCCCTCTTTCTCCATATTTCACCCCGCCTCTCTCCTCCCTCCGCCTGCCACAAACTTCCAACCGAAACCCCCTACCAAACCCCCCTTTCACACTGGAGCTACCCCTTTACTCGCTCTCTCTGTAACACAACCCGCTGGCCTATTTTTAGACTCTGTGTGACCCAGTGTTCACTTACCTACCTTTCTCTCACTCTCTCTCAGTGTCTCACCCATCTTTCTCCTTCTCTGTCCCAATGTGGTTACCTCCCTTTCTCTGTTTTAACTGCCTTACCTGTCTGTTCATCTATGATTTAAACATTTAGCATTTTTTCTGCTCACATTCCTTCTCTCATATGACGTACCTGAATGAAATGTTACATTTCTAAACAAGATTAAATGCTTGCATCCAATGTTTGTTATTCCATTATTTATTATGATATAATTTAGGAAATACTGTGAACTATACAGAGACAGCACTGTACTAGTCAGTGACTGCTCTAACATTTTTACTAACTACATAAAAATATTTGGTATCTATTCTAAAACTAATATGAGGGATATGAAACAGAGCTCATGATTTGGTCCTATAAATATTTGTATATGCCATCAAAATAAAAATTGGTAAAAATACTAATAGACACTTAGATTTGTTCACAGTGGTGTGAATAGGAAAAGATTTTGAGAGCAGTGTTGGACCAGGTTTTGGCCAAATTGGGAGGGTGATGTTTGGGGGTGGTTTGAATGTCCTAGAGATGCCCTCTGATTAATGTGTGCAAGAAAGATTCTATGAGGAAAAGCGGTGCTCCAAAACACATATCATTATTTTACCATCGCCAGCATTCCATATATAAACTAAGAAGTACCATATAGGATCACTGGAGGTTTTAGAATAGATTGACACCCCTGGTTCCTGTCACCACCTCTGTACCACTTCATATCTAAACTCTCTGAATGATTTAATTTATGTCACATTTTTTGATTTTGTAAAATATATTCCTAATGTATTACACAAAGTACAACTGCTCCACAGTAGTAATAACATGGAGTGTCAGTATGTGAACAGATGGACATAAACAACAACACTGTATGCTCTATGGCATGTCACTGCCGATGGTGATTCGCTAAATGAAGAACACTCGGATGAATGCACTGTCATCACATAGTGTCATGTAAAGTCTCTTGATGCAATTCTCTTGATGGTCCAAGGTTTGAAGGTCTAAAATTGATCTTCCATTAAAGCCTTTTGCTCTTCTGGTGATGATCGCATTTGTCAGTGTCTCCCTGAATGGCTGTCCATTTGATCTGGCCTTTTCCTCAAGCACGTGCCACAGATTGACTGTACACAATTTGTAATGCCTTACTTAATACACTGTTGAGTTACATGTACGGTCTTACATTGTCCTGTGTTGCAATATACATCAATAACCCATGACATAAAAAGCACTGACAGGTAAACTGAATAACTGAATATCCATGGCACCAGAGTGGAATATATTCAGTAGTATGTGAAAAGTAAATTCTTGAAGAAACATGGGCAAGCATAAGGATCTGAGCAATTTTGACAAGGTCCAACTGTGATTGTTAGATGATGGGGTCAGAGCATCTCCGAAATAGCAGGTCTTGTGAGGTGTTCCTGGAATGCAGTGGTCAGTACAAACCAAAATTGTCCATAGAAGACTGCGACAGGGTCATAGGTACCTAAGACTAATGTACATGGTGAGTGAAGGCTAGCCCATCTGGTCCTTCCCACAGAAGAAAAACTGTGGCACAAATTGCTGAAAAAAAATCCTTATTCAGGCTATGATAGAAAAATCACAGGACACAGCTTGCAGCATCACAGCTTGCTGCTTAGCTACAGAGCTTACCTAGGGTGGCTGTGCAGACCTGTCCAACACTGAGAGCACCTAAAACAGGCATGTGGGAATCAGAACTAAACCAGAACAAGGCGGCCATTTTTTTACATCATGTGGTCGACCAGGTGTGTGTGTCCCTTACCTGAAGAAGCTCATTGGAAAGAAGGCAAGCTGGTGGATAAGTGTGATTCTCTGGGCAATGTTCTGCTGGGAAACCTGGCCCCTGGCATTCATGAGGTAGTTACTTTGACATTTACCACCTACAAAAGCATTGCTGCAGTTAAAGTAGTCCTTTCATGGCATTGGTATTCTCTAATGGCAGTGGCCTCTTGCCACACTGCAAAAAAATGTTCAGGAATGTTTTGGGGAGCATAATAAAGCATGAGCAGCATGAGTCAGACCTACACAATATCAGGCAGGTGGTTAGGACTGATCAATCTTACTAGTGAGAGCAAATGTCTTGTGCTGTTTTAGCAATCCAAAATAAATAAAATACATTACATTAATTACGGTCCAGTGTATGATATGATATATATTTGTATAGACAGATTGCTAGATAGATCTGTAATATGTGATTTATATCAAAAGTAATGCATAGTCATATACAGTATAGCTGAAAATTCCTGATGGCCTGAACAGAGCAGTGGAATAAAGCTGACACATCTGTGTTTAGTCCCTGCATCCACAGTGATGGCTTAAACAGTGGCATCATGACTTGTGGCACCAAAACATTGCACTAATGCATGCAAATCTGCACAAACAGAACAGTCACCCTGAAGCGGAATTTTCAAACACACAAACACACACACTGTCAGGATGTGGGCTCATACAGGTCATACGTTCTGTAGTTGGTGAAATACAGGTTTTGCTGATTTTCAAGTGAAATTAAGACCTCACCTACTACAGAAAACACACTTCTGTGCATTTGAAGGTACTGTATATCCTTTGAATTTACTTGCTAAGTTCAATTTAATGTGATATTTTCTGGTATAACAAACTCAGTTTAAACAGGCAGAAATAGAAGCAGAAACAAAATAAGAAACAGAATAAAAAACAGAAATTCTGCTCTTGCAAGAAAATGCCAAAGTTTGGTCCCAGATCTCCACCACATCACCAGCCAAGAATGAGTTAAATCCATCAGCAAAACACTTGAATTAACAAAACAAAGTATTGATAAGGCAACACAGCTATAGTTATATACAACAATGGGCTTCTTCAAAGAGATTTTTGGGAATTGTTAAGAAATGACATAAATTAAATCACTACTTATTATATTAATTTTATTTGTATTTTACCGTTTTTGGTCCTATAATAAAGAATTCACTCTCCGGAAATGCCAAGACAGCATAACTGGCATGGGAGGATAACTCTACCACCAACAGAGATGCATGTTTATCTGTTAGGTGACGTAACCACATTGGAAGTTAGTGTTTTCCTCCATGTTGCGTCATTCAGCAATACTGGGTCAGCAGCAGTTTAAACTGATACAGCGGCACTATACACGACTGAGAATGCACATGCTAATCTTCACTTTACTAGCATTGTGTGGCTGAAGGTGTCCTAGCTAGTTGATGAAACTGGACATGATTAAATCAGGGACACTACAAACAACAAGAATAAATGGAATGTAATGAATATAATAAATACATTAATAAAAACTACACTATGATCTGAATCTCCAAAGCTCTCCTGTAGGCAGCCCAGTATTTACAATGACCACTCAGTATCTGCTTCAGCTAATCCTGCTGATGGACTTACACATCCATGCAAAGCACTCTAAAATTACAAAGTAAATCTTTATTTATCTACTGGTGTACTTCTGACATATTAATAACTTTAACAAGGCATTTGCACAGAACTGTATGTTTTAACAGTATGTATGAATATATACATAAGCTTCAATAAAAAACAACATGGAAAAATATAAAAAAGCAACATGGAAAAACATCAAAGGTAAAGATATTTCTGCCCTGAAAGTGCATGAAAACAAGGCATGTCCTCCACTACATTTAATTACTCAGAATATGCTGCTTGTGTTTCAGACAAGTGTTCATCTACAAATACATACTCACATTAATGCTTCAAATTAAACTCAAGCATTCTAGTCTCAAGCATTCTCTCTCTCTCTCTCTCTTTCTCTCTCTCTCTCTCTCTCTCTCTCTTTCTTTCCCTCTCTCTTTCTCTCTCTCTCTCTCCCTCTCTTTCTCTCTCTCTCTC
>JBBMFX010013547.1:0-12799 GCA_037832545.1 Rhabdalestes septentrionalis | reverse complement strand
ACCAAGCAGCTCCACACTCTGTCACTGACTCCACTTAACTCCCCCTCTGCGTTTAAAACCACCAGGGAAATACTGTCCCACCGGCGGGATGGTAGCATTCTTTTTTTTTCTTCATGTGATTGATGTTTTAAATCAAGCCAGCAAAATAACAAGAACAACTCAACTTCCTTTGACTTGAATGCAAAGCCAGTGAGCATGTTAGCAAGTAACAAACACAGGCCTGACCAAGGGGGCTTTCACAGTCTTGGGCTGGGCTGTTTGGAATAAAGCAGGCACAAGTGGGGCTAGGGTTTCTTCAACAGGCTTGACTGTTTTTTTACTTGTAGTTCATCAGTAAATTCTGTGGTTTTGCTTCTCTCTTTGTATCATTAAGGTATGCAATTCACACTTGCCTTTTCCTACCTTCTAAACACAATTTTCTCCAGGATACATTAAGTTTTCTGATTCTGACTGCCAGCGGATCTGACCCAGACCTTCTGGGCAGATCTGTGCTGAATGTCTTTTGCTATCACAGTATGTTTGTGCACACATGTCTGTAGTTTAAGTGTGACTTGGACATGTATTTGGCTGTACCCGTGATTATTTAGAACATTGTTATGAATGAATAAATTACAGTAGAGGTTATGCTTGAGTACCAATATTCTGAGCACTTTTATAGATATTGCATTAAATATATCCCCCCAAAACTAAAATAATGTAAATATAAATAAAAAGCTTCCTTAAACATTGCAAAATGTGCTCTCTCTCACATGCAGCACCGCCCCTCCCCCACACTCTCCTGTTCTGCTGCTGTGCTCTGCTGCTGTTCCCTGCTCCCCTCCCCCACACCAAGCAGCTCCACACTCTGTCACTGACTCCACTTAACTCCCCCTCTGCTTTTAAAACCATTAGGGAAACACCGTCCCACCGGCAGGATGGTAGCATAATTTTTTTTCGTGTGAATAATGTTTTAAAATTTCAGCAGAAATCAATTGCGTAGGTTGTCAGGATTCGAATGAGCCTCAGTTTGTATCCCTCCGACACACCAACGGGAAGTTACAGCCCAATATCTCCGGTGACCCAATCAGGCACCCCGGCTTTGACGGACAGCAGCTCGGCCCACTTATCCTCTAGCCAAATTTTGCATGCAGAGGGTTTGGAGTTATATGGCGATTTGTTTCGCCTAAAACCAAGGAAAAACACTCAGAAGACGATAATTAGGATGTTTAAGATTATTTCGAGGATGGGGAAAATTGACCAGCAAATATGATTTTTAATGGGAAATAGCAGAGACGTTCCGAAGAGAAGACACTTAACATTAGTAGTGTTTGTAAGCTGGCTGGATGTGATACGTGCTTGTGGTGTGTTTTGGGTTGTTTTATTATGTTTTGTGGCTTTATTTACGTTTAAATGCCCATGAGTCAAGCGGTGGGGGCGGAGTGGACTCGCTCGTACATGTGTGTGTTGACTCGAGATGACTCCTCGAACAAGAATGAATGGTAGAGAATCCTGTGTTCTTCTTTTGACCTCGAATTTCGAAGTCAAACGTTTACAAGGCCTGTGGCTTTTATTTTCCATTGTTTCAAAAGATTAATGGGACCTGGACAATAACAATAGCTGATTTCTAAGAGTGCTCACACACAAGCATATCATACTTCTGGATTTTGTCCTGCTTTGCTCTTTTTCAAATAAGTTGGCATAAGTTAATTTTCTGGCACAGTCTTAGTTTTGAAATGAATCCAGCCACAAATAATAACTTTGAGTGATGGAATTGTGTGCTTTATACCTTTTTAAGGCAGAATCCAAGATGGGTGCACATATAGGGGATGGTGTCAAACAGGATAAACCTTTGGACAGGGGACAGACTAAAGATTTGTTCCATCCCTTTAATTTTAGGATTAATATATGCCTGTGTTTAAGTTAGGCAAGCATGTGTTATTTTTGTTTTCTTTCATTACATCTTAAGCTACTCAGACATGTACATAATTGTTTGTGTAAATGTTGACAACCTTAAAAAAGACTTTTAAAACTTTTGAATTAAATTTCTTTATTTGTAGCTTTAAATAATAAGTGTTGAGTACAGTGAAACAGTGTTTTGGGTATGCAACGTTTTCATTAGGAGCCATTCAGTGGCCTAGTAAAATGAAGAAACATAGGTTTAGTGCCAGGTGGAAATGGTCATTTTGTCATCAGAAATGATCCAGAATAAATAAATGATATTCAACAATGCACTTTTCTTATATGTATTATATTTTTCTATCGATTGTTCCATAACAGTTAAATTAAAAATTGATTCTGATCATTTGAGATAAAATTGTGAAGTTGTTCAGTGTTGAGCCAATTTAGTTTTATTTTGGGACTTAAAATGACCAGCTTCTAGACTGTCTGGGAGTTGCCCCTGATGACCCCACTGTGATCCGATAACCAGGAAGTAAGCTGTTACAGTAGACTTGTGTCCTGCTCACATTTTGGATGTATTTTTACTTTAATATGGATAAAAACTGGCATGACACATGGTAAGGAACTGGGTTTCTTTTTTTCTAAGTCTGCACTGTCAGGCTGAATGCTATATATGTCCATACCCTGACATGCCACAATTGCTATGCTGTAATGTATTCTCGTAGTGCTGCGATACAAACAGCACTAAAGTTGGATGTCTTGAGACTGGTCTCAAAACAAATTTTAAGTGTCTTGTTACAGTCTCAATGGTCTTGGTCTCGAATCCCTCACTCTTATCTTGGTCAACATAGTGGTCGGGAGATTGGGAGCCAACAGTATCCGTGATCATCATCATCTACTAACATTGATTATCTTATTCTCTCTTTCTCTCTCTCTTACCCTCTCTCTCTCACTCTCAATTTTAAAGTATTCCATCTGATTGTATTAGGTTCTCAATCTGTTATTTGTCGTTGATTTCTGAGTTCTGCTGTTTTTGCCCTACTGAACAACAGGCTTGATATCATTGGCAGTGTGTTGTAATCACATGCCACTGCAGATGTAACATGTAACATGTTTCTTTAGTGTTCAGTGTCCTGGTGCAGCCAACATAGTATAGTCAGTGCTGTGTGATTTCTCCTCATTACGTCATTCCTACTGGTGATTGAGTGACTAATGATATTCCCAATAGGGTGCAGCTGTGTCACGTCTCTTTCTGGGTGTTTGGCCTAACCCTAATCAGAAGGCTGCAGTTAGGGCTGGGTGATCCCTCCTCCATTACGTCACTGCTACCTGTGATTGAGTGCCTAATTAAAAGCCTCAATAGTGTGCAGCTGTGGTAGGTCTCTCTCTCTGGGCATCTGGGTAAATTTTTATCCGAAGGCTTCAGGCAAGTGCTGGGTGGACAGGCGACAACTTCTGGGAACACAACTGGTTGGTTAGTCTTAACAATTTGTGTTTTAAATGCTTGTGTGTGTGGAAATGTGCTGCAGGGTGTGTAGTGACAACTTTGGGTGCTGGCAATTCAGTGGGTGTGTGTGGTCCACAGTATGGTGAACTTTTCATGAGAAGGTAAGCATGATCTGGTGGTTGATGCTGGAAAGAATACTGTGGCAGCCTAGTAACTGTTTGTTTTGCATAAGATGCTGCCACTGCTTTTTTTGTTTTTTTTAATTGGATTTGTTTTGATTGTTTTGGCTTGTTTCTTTGTTAGCTGTGATGCTAACCAGTATTCTTCTCAAGCTTTAACTGTGTGGGTGCAGTCCATTTAGGCCTTAATGGTTTGTGCTCAATGGGAGTAGGTACACTAAGTGCAACCAGTGGTGCATATTAGGGCCTGAGGATTTTCTGTTTTATCATTTCTCTCATTTGATTATTTTTGTTGTACTGGGTTTTGGTGTGCTAATGTGTGCTTTATCCATTCAACGTAGGGTTTATTTTGAGTTTTCTGAGTGAATCTGGATAGACTAACCTCTGTCAAAGGCATTGTTATGATCTTATTAGTACTTAGAAATTCTAAAATTGTTTATGATGCAGTTTTTTATATTTGCTATTAACTGTTGTATATTAAAAGAGCTTTGTTTCTAAATACTGGTTGTACTAAAGTGAAGTATTGTAGCTGTTTTTTAATTTGTTTATATTAAAGTAGCTCTGCTGATTTCTAACTGTATTAAATAAATTTATTTGGAGGAAAACATCTTTGTCTCTGCCTATTTCCTGAAAGTTAAATGTGGGGTGCAGGTCACACAGACACTTGGATATTAATGCACAGTTTGATGTGCAGTTTGTATTGGTATGTAATATTTGATTCATTGAGCATTTGATTCATGTAATGTATCTGCATGTCTTTATTTAACAGTTTTTTACAGTATCAGATGTGAACATTGACTTTGAAATAACATCTGCATATCATGTTGTGTTGACTTAACAGGCCTAATTCATTTCAGAGAAGTTACGTCAATATCATGCAGTGTAATTTGGATAATGCTACTGCAATAGGGCATGATGCAGTTTCAGCTTTATAATTGTGTATCTTCATTTGATACAATTTCTAGAAACTAAGTTTAATTGAAATTGGCTGCATACTGTGTTTCCCGTTCTTTAGACAGTTGTTTGAGGTGTTGGCTGTTTTGTCAGATGACTATGGGACCAGTCATCTTAGTCCTCAACAACACACAGTTAAGGGAGTTAAAAAATAATAATGAATTCAGTCTTGTCTTGATACGCTCTGCTCTTGGTAGTATCTTGGTTTAGGCAGACTTGACTACAAGTCTACAGGCCACATCACACCTATAATTTGTCAGACTGTTCTGATATCAAACAAACTTTTGCGAATAAGCTCTGGAAATCTCACATTACTTTGTTATGGTTAGAATCATGGGTGTCGCTTTCAGCATTTGCCCCTTATTACACGGGTCCTTTTAACTCCTGTTGTCAAAACATTCGATTTGTTGTTGCTTTCCAAATCGTCTATTCTGTTGTGAATAAACTCTGAAATATGTAAAGAAAATGACTTCTGGCAGGAATGCTGGGCTTTGTTGATGTTTATGGGCTTTAAAAATGTCAGCACGTGACTCCAGCAAAAACATTCAGCATTTGAGCAAGTACTTATGGAGTAGCTTATGGATTATAGGGTGTAAAATATTTGGGTGTGCATTTTTGCACAGTGTCACTTTATGTATTAAGGCATTACCTTTTTTACAAATACATTCATATACACTAATGTCAATATGCCTGTCATTTAGATCAGGGTCTTATGATTCTGACAATCTGTTTGTTGTCTGTACAGCAAATGGATCTGGAGTTATTAAAGTTAAAGTGAATGCAATTGACATTCAAGGGTTCAGCTTGCCTGTGTGCTGAAAAAATAGTGTTTGAAAATCACACTATTCAAAACATGATGATTTAATAGCCCAAACTATTAAAACTACAACAAGCATTCACATACCAACAAGCACATACAATTTGGGGGAAAAATATGAAATCACAACTCCTTATTTTACTTCTTTATTTGGTTTACGACAGGTGTATATCTTTCTGTAATAAAATGTATATGCCATTATTGGTTCATACAGTTTTGACCACGCTTTAAAAATGAGAGGTAGTATTTTGCCAGCTTCAATAGCCTAATACCCTAGCTAAAAAATAGCAACCTGTACATTTTCCACACACACATAAACAGACCAGCACTAAACAGAGAAAAGTCCCTCTGTTTTTCAGGAGCTGTAAATGCCTGTCCATAGCCATTCAGATTAATATTTAGCTTGTTAAATGACCGGCCACAAAAATCACCGCAATATCAGGACTCTCTGTATGTTATGACACCCGGGTTAAAAGTTCCGTTTTGCGCTGCGTTCTGGCTCGTTCAGTTCCGCAGCTGAGGTTAATCACATCGTTAAAGTTAATGAGACTGAACTCGCGAGATTGTGGTGACCACTAATTGATTGGGGTTTAGAAATCTGCTTTGTTGTGCACGTCTGTATAAGGCAGCAGGGCGCCGCTAGCTTTAGCATCAATAGCTCGTTTAGTTACATTACTGTTATTTAGCAGCTGGTCGTAGCGTTAAGACTGTTATAAGGCAGAGTTTGTGTGGATGGAATAATATGTAGAATAAGAGAACGATGTGCAATTTTAATGTAATATATATTGTATTGTGTCCTATACTATGCACTGCAGTAATCTGGAAGCTAACTGCTACCGGATAGCTGCGTCAGTTCCGGGTAAACAGTGCGGGGAGTAAATGCGTCACCTCCGGAGTGTGTGGCTTTATTGCTGTTTCACCTCCGTCCGCTAGTTGGCCAGATACACACTTGAGCTCAAATTGCACACCCTTACCCCAGATTTTGTCTGGTCTAGGGACAATTTTAGGACTCGCGTGAAACTTCTTCCAGACATGTACTAGAGCATTGTTAACACGTCTATGCAGTCAGAAAAGTCAGGACCCGGTTTTGGGTACTGACATTACCCTGAGTCCTGAGACTGTGACTGTGTATTCTTACACAGGTACTGACATTTCACATATTCACACATGCGCGCGCACACACACACAAAAATATAATATGGCAATTTCTATCATTTGAAGGTTGCACTGTTGGCAGTGCGAAGAAGAGTATGGGGCGCCGTTTGTAAAAACAGCTTCACAAATTTAAACACTGTTTAAAAAACATTTAAATGTTAAATCTAAATGTTAAATATAAATCTAAATGTTAAATCTAAATTTTAATTCTCTTAAATTTAAGAGACAAAAAAATGGTATTTACCACCACGTGTTGCAGCCGCAAATCACATATTGACATACTGTATATTTATATAAATTTACATATTGTATTTCTATAATGTACAGGTCATACATCAAGCACAAGTCCTGGGCAAGATTCTGGCTGGCATCAAGCTGAACTATTCAGTGTAGGGGTAGAAACGCATGCACGCACACGTACATATGTTTGCACAATGTACGTAGATGTATATTTGTAAATAAATTATTGTTTTGATAAACAACGTTTCTCAGTGTTGTTTCTACTGTTTTATAGAAGGGAACAACTGTTTTATATGTAGCCTGGCAAAAGTGAACCAGCACAGGACACAGTAATGTCTTTTGGGGTTTCTTTTATTCTGAAGATATAAATTGGGGCTCTATGAAAATAAAATAATAGCCTTTGGGAATTCTTCCCTATAAGCACAATCACAATACATTTAGTGCTCTTCAATTAGCGTAACCTGAGAAGCTGTGCAACTGAGCCTCAGCCTCAGATAAGAAATCAACCACAGTTTCTAGTACCAAACAGCAACCAAAAACAGAGAAAACAAATGCTGTTCATTTAAATCATACAAAAATAACTGTGGTGGCCCTAACTGATAAAATAAAAACGACACGTTCTACTGTCAGCAATCTTACTTCATATGTTTGTATAAAACATGCTTTATAACAATGAATGCTGAAATCTCTCAAATACTGACTGTTCAGTGCATCCACTTAAGCACAGGTTACCTCGTGGCAGACTTCTCACGAGTCACACATGTCTCGACATATCTGATGACATCCAACAGTATTTCTGTATAACACATTCTTTAACATTGTTAACAATATATTTTGATTCAACAGGCACACTTTACAGCATATTTACCTGATGGAACAATCAGATGCACCCAAAACATAACGTGCTTCAATTGCTGCAGCCCATGGTATATCTTCCTGTTTTTCTCTCCTAATCACCGGTATTGCTCAGTATCCCCAACTGGCAGTGCCATCTAGTGACATATATAAAAATTGCATGCCCTATTTCCACCTGGCTATATTCTCCCCTGCTAAGAAGTCATCGTCACCGGTGACTTAACTCAAAACTTTGACCACATTTACTGCTTCCCTAAAGAATGCAGCACCCATACTTGTCAGCTGTGACAATACTTCAGGGCTAAATTTTATGGCATTACATGCTGACTTAGGGATGTGATGGGCACTCCTGCATTTACTCTCTTACTCCGTCCATCCAGCACTTGTTCCTGACCTAGCAAAGCATCTACTGGAAGGTGCGAGTTTACCCCAAACATGAGATAGTAAGGTGAGTGCCCTGTTGTGGCATGAGGAGTTACATTATAGGCATAGACTATTTCTGGCAAATGTTCCGGGCAACGACGTTTCTTTTCCGGTGGCAGAGTGCGCAAAAGGTCGTGAAGTGTCCTATTGAAACACTCACACTGTGCGTTGCCCTGTGGATGATGAGGTGTGGTGCGAGTTTTCTTCACCCCATACAACTTGCACAGCTCCTGAATGACCCTACTCTCAAAGTTTCTGCCCTGATCTGAATGTAACCTCTCAGGCACGCCATACTTCAGAAACCACTCCCGGAGAAGGACCTTGGCCGTAGTATCTGCTTTCTGATCACGTGTAGGAAAGGCCTGCGTAAACTTGGTAAAAACATTGGTTACCACCAAAACATTATCTCGTCCATCAGAGGCACGTTCCAACACACTGAAATCTACAGGGAAAACTTCTAGTGGCCGTGAAGCGAGAAAGGGCTTCATGGGGGCACGTATCTTTGGCTGAGGCATCTTGGTAAGTATGCATCTCTGACACTGCTTAACCCACTCTTCCACATCTTCATACATCCCAACCCAGTAACATCTCTGCTTCAACAGGTTCTCTGTGCGCTCTATTCCCTGATGCCCCATGTGATCATGTGCACTCTCAAATACAGCTTCCTTTAGACATGCTGGTAAAAGTAGCTGTCCACATACACCCACCTGCACATCATCGATGACACGATATAGTAATCCATCAACCTCCCTTATTCTTGGCCACTGTCTGAGCAAAGAGATGACCGGTTTGGACAGACTCTTCCTTTGATAATATATGGGCTTCCTCTGCCCATCCCAGAAATGTCTAAAGGACTTAAGTGTTGGGTCATTGCTCTGAAACTGTTTCAACTCATCTTTCGTGTAACCCGGCAGAGTTAGTGTGTTACCTTGGGAGTCAGTGACCTCGGTACCCTGCTTCAAGGACCTACCTAACCTGACAACACTTCACACCTGCACTGACTAGATCTGGCTCCAGAATTGTTCCCTTTCTGATCACATTACAAATGGATATACACCCATCAAACTCTTCATCATCCATAGCCTGTAGCTGCTCCCCTGCTAATGGCTGCCTAGGGAGGGTGTCAGCTGCAGTGTTACATCTGCCAGGCCGATACTGTACTTTAAAATAAAATGGAGCTAACTGAGAAACCCAGCGTTGTTCAATTGCCCCGAGCTTAGCTGAGCTCAGGTGACACAAAGGGTTATTGTTCATTATTACAGTAAAATTTGACCCTAACATGTAACCACGAAATTTTTCTGATACAGCCCACTTGAGTGCGAGGAGCTCCAGTTTAATGCTACTGTAATTCCTGTGATTTTTCTCAGCATTTCTCAACCTCCTACTTGTATATGCTATTACACGTTTTTTCCTCCCCTAACCCCAAACTGCTGGCATCAGTCTCAACAACAAATGGGAGGGAGAAGTCTGCATAACCAAGTTGAGGAGCACTGGTGAGTCTCTCCTTCAGTTGGTTCAATGACTCTTCACATGCTGGTGTCCAAAAACATTCAAATAGGCTCTTGGACCTACCAGGGCTGTTTTCTTTAATGCATGCATTGACCACATCATGCAAAGGACCAGCCAGTTGGGAAAACCCCTGCAAAAAACCTCCGGTAGTAGCTGCAAAATCCCAAGAATGATCTTAAGTCTTTGACTGTAGCAGGTACTGGCCATTTCTTTGCTGCTGCTACCTTGTTGGGGTCTGTGCCAGTGCCGTCAGCTGAGATCTGGTGACCAAGGAAAGATACACTGGACTGAAGAAAATTGCATTTCTCTCCCTTGACCTGAGTCTTCTCAACACTGTCTGTAGTCGCACTAGGTGGTCCTCAAAGGTTGGTGAATAAACTAATATATCGTCCAAGTACACAAGCATTATCTGAAAGACCAGGTCAATCATGGTGGCTTGCATGAGCCTTTGGAAGGTTGCTGGCCCATTACAAACCCCAAACAGAAGACGAGTGCACTCAAATAGGCCAAAAGGGGTCGTAAAGGCAGTCTTATGCCTATCCCTTTCATGCACAGCCACCTGGTGGTAACCACTGGCAAGGTCTATGGTTGAGAAATACTTTGCCGCATGCAATGCATCAAAGCACTCATCGATGCATGGCAGAGGAAAGGCGTCATGTCTGGTCTTTGAGTTTAGTCGCCTGTAATCCATACACAACCTTAAATTGTTATCGCCTTTTCTCACAAGTACAATAGGGAAAGCATAAGCACTAGTGCTCTCTTTAATGGCACCTTTTTTTAGCAGTTGTGCTATGTGCTCTCTAACCTCTATTTACTGAGTCGGTGGTATTCGTCGGTAAGGCTGAGTAACTGGGACGTCATCCAACAAATTTATCTCATGCTTGACCTTGTTGGTGTAACCTAAGTCCTCGTCTTTGAATGCGAAAACATCAGCATACTGGGCTAACAGTGCTGCTAACTCAGCCTGTTGATCTGGCGAACCACCAATATTCAGCTGACATATTAATGATTGCAGTTCACTGTCTGTCTTTATCTTCTTTGTGCATATGGACACTTCCTCATGGTCAGCAGATACGCGATTGAAGTGTACCTCCACTGCTTCCTCAACACACTGAACCACACTGAGAACACCAAGTCTCATTCTGGACAGTAACCACAAATATTCTTGTGAGAGATTCACCACTTGGACTGGGTACACTGGTTTGGTAGGCTCTACCAGAGTGGGGACCACCACAAGGCCACTGGGTAACAGTGCATTATTACGCTCCAAAAGCATCAAAGTCTGGTCATTCAGACCCCTCCTGAACCCCTTTGCATACACTGTAGCAACTGAAGCTGCTGGTACATGTACAGTGTTTTTACCAGCTATCCTGGCTGCTGATGTCTTTCCCACTAGGTCCCATGCTTGTACTCCCTGAAATGTGTCTCTCCAAACCGAGTTTAGCTCACCACCAAAGACAAATTCGAAACTGGCAATAGCCAACTTTCTACATCGCTTAATCACGTTCATTCCAAGGACTGGGGTGATTTTTCAGACTTAGATGATTTTTTCATTCTCTGCTGCTCTGCACCAATCCTTTCTGCCCTAGAATTTTCTGAAATAAGTCTCCTGAGGCTGAATCCCGGACTACCATAAATCCACACTCTGGTACAGTTAACCCCATAGCTCACACACCCAACAATGTAGCTTATATAAGGGATGAGCAAGGAGTTAGCAGCAGTTAGCTTTAACCATTTGGCTGTAGGGGATATGTCCTCATTCTCACTGAGCAAGTTTTGTCTGAAAAATGACACAGAGATGGTGCTAACCTGGCTTCCTGTATCTAACAGGGCTGTAGCCTTAGCTCCACCCACCTCAACTTCCACTTCTGGACACCTGCCAACTGCTCATTCAAAAAATCTCTCCTGAGTAAGGGTCTTTGAGCCTTTAAGCCCCCCTCGGATTGCCTGGCTCTCAGCAATCGAGGGATCCAATTTCTCTGAAAAGGTGCATCGCTGGCTGTGGGCCTACTCTGTGGCTTGGGATGCTTGCACTCCCTGACAATGTGTCCTACTCCCTCACATTTGAAACAGACAGGCTTCCCTTCCTCTGTGAACTCAAACCTTCGGCCAGGTCTCCCACACTTGTCTGGCTTGTCCCGAAGAGCAAACCCCTCTGCCTCACCACATTGACTAACTCCCCAATAGCCTTGCCTTGCTCAGTAACAACTTTTAGGATTCCGTCTAGTGTAAATGCTTTATTTTGGGTGCTACCTGCACACTGACCTCTCTCCACTATGCTGTCACACACTACGCTCCTGCTTAAAAGAGCTTGAGTTTACCATATTAATGTCCCTGTCTATTATTTGATTCTGCTCCCAAAATATACTCAAGGAACTAGTTTTAACTCTTCAGTTAATGATGAGTAAGCCTTAACAAGTCATATATAAATGCTTTGTAAAGCACACATAAATGCTTTGTACAGTCACAATTGTACACTCACAGATGAGCTCCCAAAATATACTTAACTATCCAGTCACAACTCTTGAGTTAATCATGCATCTTGCTTTTGGTTAGTGTTTGTAAAGCATTTATTTACACAAACTTTTAATGAAGGTATGTAAAATATTGCATCCATGAAGGGCCATCACGTAATCCTTAACAGTAACATTATAAAACAATATTAAACAATGCTTACAGATATTGAAAAAATGTATTAATAAATGTGTAATAAATTATGAACAGTACATAAATAAAGCTACATAAAGATGCTTGATAAATAATTTCTTAAGCATTCAAATAATAGATTCATAAGACTTATTCATCACAGACAAAACATTAATAGATATGTTTATTTATGATTAACTGATGAAAAATAACTAAAATATGATTAACAAAGTATTAAGATTTTACCAATACTTAATATATGCTTAATATGGAGTAGTTATTATAAAGTACTACCAACATTTGTTAAAATGAGAAAAAGTCTAGGGGGCTGATTACATTTCATATACTCATAATGTTATACCTTACAGATTCTATACCTTACAGATGTTATACCTTACAGATTCTGATGTAGTCTTGTACAAATCTCCAGATTGGGCCAGTACAATCAGCCCCATCTTACCCAGGTTGTGACGACCGCCCCATCCTCGGTCCGGCCGTCCCGTTCTTTTTCCCCTGAGTACTAGTTTTGTGTCCCGTTACTTTTGTCCCTTTTCCCTCTGTCTCTTAGTTCCCTCGTTAGTGTCTGCACCTGTCCCTCATTTGTCTCCCTATTTAAACCCAGCCGATCCCGCAGTCCTTTGAGTTTGTTTTTTGTTCGCTCCCTGTGATAACCTGATGTCTCACTCCTGTCTCTGT
>JBBMFX010013511.1:0-12800 GCA_037832545.1 Rhabdalestes septentrionalis | reverse complement strand
TGTCTGTGCAGAAAGGAAACTAGAATTCATAGTTATCCACAGTTTCAATTCTGGTAATATAAGAAAAGAAGAGAGAGGAAATTAGAATGTCCCAATTATTGATTAGAATGTCCCAATAATTGTGACAATAGGTATTCGGAAAGGCACAAATAACGTGTGTTTTACGAATAAATATTTCGAAAAACTACTTTAAAAATACTTGTTTTGGGAACAAGAAAAACTTTACATTAAAAGCTGCGTTTCCTCATGAGACATGAGACTGCAGCGAGAGAGAGAGAGAGAGAGAGAGAGAGAGAGAGAGACAGAGAGAAAGAGAGAGAGAGAGAAAGGGGTGGGGTTGAGCATAATATGAAAAATCATTCTGAGTGGACGCTGCCTTCTGTTGCCAAAGCCTGTCTGTGCAGAAAGGAAACTAGAATTCATAGTTATCCACAGTTTCAATTCTGGTAATATAAGAAAAGAAGAGAGAGAACATTAGAATGTCCCAATTATTGATTAGAATGCCCAATAATTGTGACAATAGGGTTTGTTTTGTGTTCTTAAAATACATTTATTTCAGTTAAATTATTTATTTAATTAATCTCAGAACCTGTTTTGCAACTATGTGTTCCTCGCTCTTCTTTTCTTGCATAACCAGAATTGAACATGGATAACGATGAATTCAGGGACTTTCAGTTTTCAGACCTATTTTGCATGAACACTAGAGGGCAATATCTGTCACTTTGTCTTTCTTTAAAGACAACTTGTAATTTTCATATCAATTAAAAGTCAAAATGTTTGCTTCTCCAGAATGTAATTACTTTTGTCCACTTCATAAAACCTTCTGACATTTGTCTATGAAACATAATATTTACCAGTAATTTAATTTGCTATGTTCTCCTGTCCACTCCCATCACCCCTACCTGATCACCTTCAAGCAGGATCTCAGGCTAGTTTATTAGCATATGACAGAAAACAGTCCCCTGTTTTCTAACAAAGAGAAAAGAGAACCCCAAAACATTACAGATCCACTACCAGTGGGACTGGGGTCAAAGTTCGAACAACAAGATAGGATCTCCAAGTGGTTAAATTTTTAATATATTTTTTAATCATAGAAGTGGCTCATAATTGTGCTTTTTAGGATCAGGTGACCCCAAAATACTAACACCTTCGGCAAATATACTGTGAAATGCACTTGCTTCAATCAAGGTTCAGATTCTGATGTTTTAAACTTCTTCATTACTGTTCTAAGACTGGATATGGGCATTTGCAAATATGTAACCATTGCTGGATTAATGGGCATCAGTACAGTACTATAAAAACTCAGGTGGACTTAAATGATTAGAATGTCCCAATAATTGTGAAATTAAGGTTTGTTTTTGTTTTCTTAAAATTAATTTATTTCAGTTAAAATTTAGATTTTTCTATATTTAATTCATCTCAGAACCTGTATCAGGCACATTTTATAGGTATATATTTGTTAACTATATGTTGCAAATATTAAGCCACCATTTGCTTAATCATCTAATAATCTAAATGAACCAATATAGCCACCACTCACCAGGTATGATCCATTTTTAACACAGCATTGACACTGGCATGAGTGTATCAGCACTTCTTGTGTTTTTCAGAATCACTTCAATATCACTGCTAGGATGAAAATCGTTCACCAACTAAAATCAGCCAACAGTAGTCCTATGATGAAAAACTGACCACTGATGAAAGGCTTGTAGAATACTGATTTAAATTGTGCACTTAAAATAGACATTACCCAAAAGCTGTACCAACAAGGGTGAGGCAAATAACTTAGCAAGTAAGTGTAAGTGTGATATTAAAAGTCAGTTAAAGATAGGTGCGGCCAACTTAAAGAGGAATTCTGACTATAAAAAATGTTTGCCTATTCAGTGGTTGAAAAGGTAAACAAATCAAAGTCAATCAGAGTACTTTAAATTGAGCAATATATCAAAAGTTTTCTGACCATTAAAGTGGTGCGTATATGAAACCACAGGTTGTGACATGCACAACACTAGTAGAACAGTTTTATTTGCTCTACAGTATGACCTGGAAATCTCCTGGATGTGATGTTGATAAAGGTAAAATTATATGGTTTGTTTACAATGTGCTCTCCACCCTGCTTAGTTTCTCTGGTTTCAGTCTCTTTTAATTTATTTTAAGGAAAATGCTGACACAGTTATGTTCCTCCAGCACAGCATATTTCACATCAAACTCCTGTTCCCAATTAATATTTATGCATGAAAACTATGGTATTTGGTACTTCCATTTCATGACTGCATTTAGTGAATAAACAGGGATATGTTCTATGTTTTGCAGCAGCACAGAGAACAGAAGCATAGGAAAGGTTACAGCAAGCACCATACAGTGCACATCACTGACTGAAGAGGGAGAGTTTTTAATCTTGAAACTGTTTTACTGCTTGCATTTGTTCCTTAAACCAGGTTGTCAGTAGGCCTGACAATGCCATTCCGGAAGTACTGAATATAAAATAATATACAGGAACATGCAGATTAGCCTTCCATAAGGATAATGACTAGAGTTGGGCCTGATTCGATATGATATTGGTATCGGGTTCCGATATAGCCATAAATCTGATATCGGATAACGGTAAGACAGTGCCGATCTCTATATTCCGTTTTGCAGCTTGTGTGGGACCTGAAACTCGATACTGTGTAATACAAGAGGCGTCGGCAGCTGACCCCTGACATTTTCCAAAAATGCATCAAATTTACAGCAGACAACCAAAAAGTGAAAGGAATGTCATAGAAGTCTCTTAGCTCTCCCTCAATCCCTCTTTGGGGTTCGTTCAGGGGCTATTTTGTCAGTTTTTCCCTCTCCTCTTATCTCTATCTCTCAAAACACTACAAAGCTAAATCTCGGCCGATCCACCTTAAATAAAGAAATGTGATGTCTTCTAATTCACTTTATTTAAAATGTATTACACTTAATTTTTTACACAGTTGTTGCTGCTAAAATGGACATAATACTTGAACTAACTAAATGATTCAGCCAAAATTGTGTTTTTGATTTTACAGCTGTTTCTGCAACCTTTTTCTGAAGTGTGACATAAATTCCTTTGGAATGCCTTTCAATTCAGTATTGTTGTGTATTTTTTGCTCTTCTAATAAGTGCTTAGTAATTTATTTATTCTGTGATATAATCTTACTAACAAACAGCACAGTTTCAACAAAAATATTGCTAATATTAAAGTAAAAATAGTGGATTATATCGGAGTCTGTACCAGTATCGGCAGTCATGTTTTGGAATCAGATCTGAACTGGAAAAACGTGGTTTGGCCCATCACTAGTGACCTAAACCACAACAGGGAGCAGTGGTGCATAATGATGTGTATATTTCTAAACAACTATTCTAAACATATCTGCTAAAATAAAAATATATATTTTGTTTCCAGCAATTTCCAAAATGTATAGATTCTGATTATTTGGATAGTTAATGCATTAGTCCTTTTTTAGCTCTTGAAAGCTTAACCAACATAGTTTGCCTTTATCCACCTAGAAATCTTCTCATTTTCAAAGCTTAAATGGGACATATTATGCAAAACTCAATATGGGCTATACAAAAATGTTTATGAAATACTCGGCACAAAATCACTCTCACATAAAGAGATATCTCCAGCTATATTCTTGACACTTTCAGTCCCTTTCAAAATGAGCTGTTTAAGAGCTCTGTCACTTTTATTCAAATAAGCTGCTGCTGGCCATGCCCAACACATCCCATGCTTATGCTGCAGGTTTAACACATGTGAAAATGGCAGAAAACAGAGCTATCAAGCCCTATATTTTTGTATTTGTGTTGTTCTTTGCAGCCAACAACACTACACTTAAGGTGTGACTTGTCTTTTCCTGTAGCCATAGCACATGGCATCTTATGCATAATATGTCCCCTTTAAGAGTTGAAATACAAGTGGTTCTGATTCATAAACCTGAACTAAACATTACTGTCAAAGGGCCTACAAGAACATTGACAGTTTTCCTATGAAAAAGAGGAACAAAACTTAAAAAACCTAAAGTTGCACATCTAAAGTTATTTTTCTTTTTGGGCAAACCTGAGGTTTTGAAAGAATTTGCAGTAAATCAATGCTAATTCAGTAAATGAATTGTGAGGAAAATCTGCATAAGCAGTAAAACTAAGACAAGAAATATCCAAATTTGTTCTAGCTAAATCTTACTGAGTAAACTTCAAGCACAATGAGTGTCTTTTAGAGATATTTACAAAAATAATAATAGTGACCCTGGAACCTCTTACACTTTCACTGGAACAAGCATGACTGTAATATATGCCTTTCTAAACAAAATATATTATTTGTTACCACTGCAACTACAGGAAATGTTTATCTGGCTGAATTAAATAATGCCACATCAAGCAGGTCTAACATAAAGATTTTACTTTGCTAAGAGCAAAAGTTTTAGCACAGTTTTGTAATCTCTAATCATGCTTGCAAGCTGCCCTTACTAAAAATACCCCAATCCTCCCCCTTCTTAAGTACAAATAAACGGCTAGATGAGACCACTAGTTTAAATCTTTTTTGCTCCTTATGAGTCAGTGAATATTGGGAGAGGCATATTCTAAATAGAATGAAAACAAGACTTTATGGGCTCCAGAACAACAAGAATTTCTGAACAATCACTTTATAATGCAGTTTTCAAGCACCTTGCTCACTCAGCACTTTTCCCAACAAGCATTGTAGATGGAGCTCTTGTTCAGTAATGAAATATTGTACATTCATCTAAGTAGTGTCTAAGTAAAGTAACTAATTATTTATGGATAAATTAACAAGAGCAAATTGGATGGAAGAATTATCCGATGTATTTAGGGACACAAAAGAAACAGTGGATGTCATGGTACATGTAGTAAAGACATTTCAAGTCTGGATACAAAGAAAACTAAGAGCTGCTGGGTGACATATACTGTTGCAGAGCAACTGCCAGGGACATCACATGAAGCATCTTAGATTCACAGCCATAAGTAGAACAAATAAAGAAGGTGAAATCAGGACTGGGCTTGTGGAGCAGGAGATTGTGTCCAAATCGACATAAAATACAGTGCGCTCCTAAAGAAAAAAGGTGCCACAAAAATGCCATAGAACGTTTTTGCTTTTCTAAAGTAAAACATTTGCTAAACAGATGTGTTTCAAGATCTTTATCACTTAAACATTCCTTAAAATAACAGATTTTTAAATATTATTACACTTCACATTTACACATTTTGTATTCTCCAAAGAACTTCATTAAAGAGAAACAACAAAGGGTTCTGATACGGCATTATATAAAAACCCTTTTAATTAATAATAATAAATAAATGTAGCCAACATTTTATGCATTAGGTGCTTTAAATAATAACCAAACATATTAAATATTACAAAATAAAAAATGTAACATCTTTGGCACCTGTCAACAATTACAACATAGGGGTCAGCAAGTGAACAGTGGATTCTTGAAGTTGATGTATTGGAAGAATGTCAAAAGGGCAAGAATAGAGAGTGACTTTGACATGGGCCAAATTGTCATTGCTAAACAACTAGGTTTTTCCAAAACCACAAGTATTGTGGGATGCTCCTACTGTAGGTAAAATTGTAGAAAAGTTAAAAAGTACTAATTAGTTCATGCAGACTATGATAGAAGAATATCAAATCAAAGAGTACAATGCCGCTAATTCTGCATGGGGATGCGCAGCCACAGACCAGAGTGCTTATGCTGATCCATGGGGATGCAAGCATGTGAACATCAGAACTGGTGCATGGAGCAAAGCAGGTGGTGTGGTGTAATGTATTACATTTCCTTTTACAATATATGGTCACTTACCTGGGGAGGAAATGGGACAGATGCACTATTTGACATGTGCCACCAACCTAAACATTATTGCAGAACAAGCACACCCCTTCTTGTCAATGGTATTCACAACTGCAGGGGCCATTTTCAACAGGATAATGCACCTTGCCACACTGCAATAATTGTTCAGGAATGGTTTGGAACATGACATAGTCTTTAAGTGCTGACTTTCTCAATCCAGTTGAGGAACTGTGGAAAGTGCAGGACAAACTGGTCCAATCCATGGAGACCCCTACAGGCCTTAAAGAATCTGCTGGCAGTTTGTGGCAAAGAGTATACCAAACAAAGTTGAGGAAACAAAATATAAATTTTATGTCTTAAAAGAAAACATAAAAGCCTAAGACAACAGTCATCCTAAGCTCAGGAATTTGCCACAGTAGCAATCCTACCTTTATCATACCTTTATGTATGCAAATAAACATTCCTAGATATTTTTACATATCCTAACGTGCAATTTTTTCAAATTGATCATATTTGCAAACCACCAAAGACAATAATGCAGCAACAGTTTCACACAAGCTTTTTTTAAAATTGTTTTTGGCCTTCAAATGTGGCAGAAAACTGTCACACACACGAGTCACATGATGTGCACGGTGTCCCAGAAGTGATGCGCTTCATGGGGAATATAAACAAGAAGCAGGTAGGATCCAGTGTTCAGTCATTGCGTTACATCTGCAATTGGATTGATCCGTCACGCTACACTGGGCTAATTGTTTGGCCAGGTAAGTCTCTCTTCCTCTGTGACAAAACCAAAATACTGTACTCTGTCTGTGTCTGAAGTGGTGGCACACCTCTATAGCTTATCTGGCTAACAGTGTGTAACAATGCATTGATTATTAAGCTAAAGAACAATAATTGTGATAATGGCACTAAAGTATTGCACAACGAAGGGTTTTTGGTCTTGACATGTATTTACAGTTCAAGTCACCTTGACAACAGGCATTTCAAGTCTCAACTGATGTCTCAAGTACAACTTCAGGAATTTGGATGAGGATACAGTTGCAATTACTAAAATTCAAACTTAGTAATTTTTCATTTCTTTATAAAGTAATTATAAAGTTTACTGTTAAAAGGAAACAGTTTCAATAAATATATCCAACCAATTACAATGTTTTTGCAGATATCTATCAGAGAATATGTACAAATAATTTGTAAAGGGCCCACCAGCTGGAGTATTATCCATCTTACCTTCCTGCATTTAGCCTGGCTCGTTAGATTGTTCTTAGTGAGGATCTGTTTCAATCAGATCTCTGATCTCTGTGTTTGTGCAACAGGGAATTATGCAAGGGCTGGGATATCAGGATAAAAATCCAAAGGAGGGATTAGGATGTTTGGCCCATGATTGACCTTGTGTGGGAGAACCAGGAAAAACAGGCATTGGGTGGAAACAGACAACAATGATTCTAGCTCACTTCAGGGCATGTCTGATCTACCGTGCTCAATTTACAGTCCTGTAATTGATGATTAAATGAGAATATCAAGACATGTGGCTCAAGAAATGGGTAGAAAGTTATCTTTTTCCTTCTTTCCACAATTAAATTTTGAATCTATTAAAATCTAAGTTAAATGGTAAAGCATAACTGGGTGATAAAAGCTGGCACAGGCAGACTATTATTTATCCCATTATATAGAGTAACATAAACTTGGTGATATCTTTTTCAAAATCTTTTAAAGAAAGTTTCAATTTGGTCAATGATGAAGGGTTGCTAATATTAACACCTCTGTGATGTAGATCTGGGCAATATGGCAAAAACATTGATCACAATTTTCACAAATTGAACGATATAGATTTTTATCATGGTTTTTCCCCTTGACACTGCCAGTTTAAAAGCATCTGGACTGAACCTGGAAGAAATTAGTTCAACAATTTATTGAAGCAAATGACATGCAGAGAGATTGAGAAAATATTCACTAACATTCAAATCCTTCCATTTTAGAGGCAGTTAAATGTAAAAACTGCAGAATCATTAAATAATACAGTGCACAGAAGACCAAGCAAACAACTCAGAACCAATGGACTGGTGTAAACTGCTTAGTATGTAACAAATGCACTAAATAAATTGTGACACTCCATAGGCTGTCCACATCCTTTCTTTTAGTTCCCAAATGGCTCTTGGTTTAATAATTATAAATCTTATTTGCTTATATGTATGCCACTGAATGTTTGTGCCATCCCCAATCACATGCTGCTAACTTTATTTTACTCATGGTAAAAACACTTATATTGTTCCTTTGTTAATTCATTTGATATATTTGCACTATTCTACTGTTCTGTTCTTTTAAAAAATCTTATTGTTTATCTTTATCTAATCCTTTTCCTCTTGTTGCACTGAGCAAATTTCCCTTGGGATAAATAAAGTTCTTTCTTATCTTATCTTATCTTGATTATCATCTGTAGGCTCATATTTATGCCTAACCTGGCAAATATGAATACTTTGGGTGTTGATAAACCCTTTTGCAATTAGTTTATTAATAAGAAGCCTTATAATTGCTTAATTTTGAGTATTTGTTTTGTTACAAAAGCGGGTATTCTTATTTTTTTTATATTTTAATCTAACTTTCAATTTTAACACTGCAAACAAATCCACAGAACAGAAACAGAACCAAGACTCTTTAACCAAACAGTATGTCCTCAGTGCAGGCTGACACTCAGAAAAATCTAATGACTCAGTTAGACAGACAGAAGTTCTGCTGTGAGCAGAGCTGAGCTGAGCAGCGAAAGGAAATAAAGTGGGGCTCTTCTGATACACTTGTTATAGGATGAGCTTGTCACTTTAAGGAACTATGCATGCTGGGGGATGTTTGTGGAGGGGTGTGTGTAGTAGTGCAGCGAGTTTTTCTGCATTTTTCTTTCCATGGCCACTCTTTTTGCGAGTGCTTTGAAGAAGGAAAATAAATGCTCCATTTGAAGAAGGAAAATAAATGCTTCTGAGGGAGGAAAGCACAGACCTAGCTCCCCGTATCTTCTCATTTTTGGACCTGCTCATTTGCCAAGCAAACGAGCCAAAGACGCCTGATTAGCAGCCTCTAAAACGGAGGCGAGAAGGCAACACAAAACAATTTGTTTGTGCATGACACATCACTACAGGGAAGGTGGATTCTGATTGCCAGTTGTCTTGCACCTTCCGCCACATGTAATGCATATGCTCGAGTAAAAATTCCCACAGCTGATCATTGTAATTGAACTGAATTTAATCACGATCACTAAATGTGATCGTATAATCGCCCAGCCCTACTATGATCCATTATTTGCATTCGAAAATGAATGATCATACCAGGTCATTAATTTAAACTAAACATGTTTAATACGTTAATAAAGTTACAAAGAGTCTGCCAAAATCTACTTAAGGGAATTAACAGAAAACTCCTCTGAGAGAAGTCAACTAGTTTTTTCCTCTCTCTCTGCGCGCCCATATTTATGCAATGATTGGCTGACATTGACAAGTGTTCCGTGACTTAACCACTTATTATAGTCCCTTCATAAAAATGGTGGTACACAAAACCTCAACAAGACGGAGAGACACGGCAGCAAAGGAGACAGACACACATGATGTGTGGAGATACTTCACTCTAGACACACAAACAGCATGGTGAAGTACACAACCTGCAAGTCAGTATTAACGTACAGTAACGGTACTGGTGTTCTGTACAGCATCCGCTCTCTTACATGGCTAACACTAGCACTTCAGAGAGTCCTACCTGGCACTGCGGCTTAAGCTGTTCCCACTTTATTTTGTATATTCAATGTATCAGCCTTTGTTTTGTTTTGTTTAATTGTCATGCTGAGGGTTAAAGTTGCTCAGTGTTGGACACCTGGGTCCCTGCGTTGCATGTGTGATGATGCCATCAAACGAGTAGTCAACTTGTCTTCGACTTTGTTGAACGATATGTTGACCTGAAAATATCTAGAGTCGTTATTGCCCTAGTCTATATATCTAAACATTTAAAACCAATTCAAGATTTATGGTCAAATTCTTTTAAATATATACCTACACATAGCAATGAAGCTTATAGTCTGAATCAGCAGCTAAACATAAATTAAATGTTTCTGTGATATCACAAAAACAATAAAAAATGGGCTTTTTCAGTTTAGTTTTGATAAATGGACTGAGGAATGACTTGCATCTATTGAAATAAGATGGGTGGTGTGGGCAGGAGTTCTTGTTCAGGAGCCATCCTAGTGATCCTAGTGATGACACGCAAACTGTAACATAATCAGCCATAACTTTAAAACCCCCTGACAAGACTGAGATCTGGGGACTTTGGAGGTCATGCCAACACTTTGAACTCATGTTGAAGGCATAGTCCTCAAACCACTCCTGAACAATGTGGGGTAGGATGCATTATTCTCCTGAAAGGGGGGATTGCTATACTGCTTATATATTTGATCGACACGATGTTCAAATGTCAAAATAGAATAAATGACATAAATTGTCCCAGGAAACATGATTCAGAATGTATTCCTCCCATGATGCGTCCTGGTGCCATACCTTTCCCAAGTAATGCACCCAGCTGTCCACTTGAAGTAAAAGAAAACATGATTCACAAGAGCCTTCTTCCATTGTACCATAGTCCAATTCTGTGCCACAAGTTGCTATTAAAGGGGCTTTCTGCGGTAGAAAGGGGCCAACATGGGTACTCCGGCTGGTGAGCAATTGCATAGCCCCTTACACAGCGAGCTGTGATGTGCTGTGTTATGCCACCTTTATGTCTTATAATGTAGAATTGGATCGCACAAATCAATAGCCCTTTGGTACTCATGACCCTGTTGCTGGTTCACTGTCTTTCTTTGGAAATGACTTTTAGCTTTAGCCGACTTCAAGTTCACACCCCCACACATATCCGCTATGCATTTGCTCTGTTTCAAATCTTTCTCAAGTCTCTCTATATTTCTCTCTCTCTCTAGCTTACACATTCAGTCACACACACACACACACACACACACACACACACACACACACACACACACAAACACAAACACACACACACACACTCACACACACACACACTACTCAACTAAATGAGTTCTGAATTGCAGAGTTCAAGCAAGCCTTACAACAGGCTATAAATATGAGTGAGTTTTATGGGGCTGAATTCTGCAGAGTCATTTATACCCAAGGGTCCCTCAGGGCCACAGACAGAGTGACAAAATCGGGAGATGTAAAGCAGCCCAGTGCAGACCTATCTAAAGAATGGGCAGAGAAGTTGAGAATAGCTGCACCAGTGAAAATAAAATGAATCTATAAAGCTGGACACAATAAGAATAGAAAATTAAGTTGCAGCCAGCTGGTACCCAGGGCTAACAATGCATGCTTCCTATTGAGATGCTACTATTTAAAAAATATATATATGGAAGCGAAAATCATATGGCATGCCTTTTGATTTCACTAAATTGCAGTAATTTATAATTGCTTTGCTTAAATTTTTGGTGACGGTGACCTTGCAATCATCTTCAAATGAATAGGTACATCAGGAGGTCATGTTATGGAGATATTAATTTGTCTAATGTGAAATGCTTGTCTTGCATGTCCCCATTTTGCCATGCATATTTGTCTCTTGAATCAAATGTTTTAAGGTTTATAAAAGTGATTGTGCCCACACCTATAGTGTGTCTGTCTAAACATGATATGTGCAGCCAATTCTTCGCCGCTTTAGTTATCTGGAAAATAATGTCACTGTACCCGAATAAGAAGAAAGTATTCTCTAATAATTAAATCAGTTTTATATCACTGTATAACTGCATGTGTCAGTTATAATAATTTCTCAATAATTACCAGTTTGCTAACATATCTATCTGAGAAAGTTAACTGGCTTCTCAGTTAAAGGACATATACTTTCTCTCTGAAGCTGGAGATGTTCATACACATAGAAGCTACTCATCATCCGTGGAGTAGTTGGTGTACTGTGATTGCGAAAGATAATGTCACCTTCAGGCTTGGCAAATGGGGCTGTATACCTGATACCTCATAGATAAATACTAACATTTAATATGATTAGAAATATACATCAGTATTAATTTGTATGATTGTTAGCTATGTACAATTTGTTTAACAGTTAACCTGTTTTAATAATTAGATTCATTTAATCCCAGTTGTTTTTACCAACAGCCAGTCTGACATAGAGATAGTTATATTATAGACTTATAGATAGTTTTCTCAACAGCTCACTCCATTAGCATAATCTGTTTAACTACTAGAGACTGTTGTCATTTTTGTTGTGGTTTAGAGTAACTGAAAGTTTAAACCAATTGCTGTGACTTAACAAAATGATTGAGTAAAAAATGCTGATATTAAAAGGTTATTATTGATATTCACACAATTTTCCACTTACCCCAGATGTAACATATTAGCCAATGCATAACAAACAGCCAATACTGCAAAATTACTCTCAACAATTTACACTGCACCTTCATTAAGACTCTCACTCACAAGTGATGAAGCTGATATAAAACATTAAGATGTATTGAAGAAGCACAAGTTTCAGAGCTGGTGGTACTAATCTTTCTGTCATCCTCAGAAGGACAATATCATGAAAAAAAAAATTATTTAGCTTGATTAAGCCAAAAATGCCAAAACATGAGGACTGTCCAAATCTGGACTTATACAGCAGACAATACTAGCACTTTGAGTGGCACTGATTTTTATGATTTGATGAGTTAGAAATACAGATAGCAAATACAAAAGCTGCCCTAGGCTTAAAAAAGCTCATCATAAAGAAAATACCTTATTTAAACTTTTAGGTATGTTGAAGAATCTGCAATGTTTATGTGCTGTTTTTTCTGTAAAGGCCCTGGGAATCTTGTCAGGAGACAAAGTATCATGCACGCCACTGAGTATTAGGATGAAAATAAATTAATTAATACATACATAAATGCAAATACAGCAGCTTTCTTTTGGTGTGGGGGGGGGGGGGGGGGGGGGGGGGGGGGGGGGGGAGGGGGGGGGGGGGGGGGGGGGG
>JBBMFX010013500.1:0-12800 GCA_037832545.1 Rhabdalestes septentrionalis | reverse complement strand
CAATATTATTTCCAACTGAAAAATGCTGTATTCCGGAGTTTACGTATTTATCCACTAGTTTTATAACTGACATCATGTGTTATAAAGAGTGGAGGTAACGTGTTTCCTGTGGAGCTCCACTCTCCAGGAGCCTGCAGCTAGACGCTCATGGTTTTGCAGGGATCGATATCACATGTAAAATGTTTTTTTTCTTCTTTCGAATATTCGAATCTCAAACTGAAAACTCAAATGCCATCCTGCCAAACGAATACTCGAATATTCGAGTCCAGCCCTATTTAACACACATGAAAATTGCGGAAAACTGAGGCGCTATCCAGCCCTATATATTCTACCCTGAGTCGGACCCAGAGCAAGATGAACACCGGACTCCATGTGTGACTTGCCTTTGCCTTTAGTCTTATGCGTGTTCATAAAAACATCAGATAAAAATGGCGCATCTTGGCACCTAATCTAGTGGGTGGGTCTCGACAGACTAGGGGTGGTTATATGCAAATTTCTTTGTCCTAATATCACTATAGGGGAGCCGTCCAAATGGCTTGTAGGAGCATATGATTCCTGACACCAAATGTTTTAATTGGCTCACATAAAATGGATGGATGTTTTTATAGTGTTTATAGGAGTAGTAGAGATTAGGGGTGGAGCAGAATCCTAATATGGTATTCGGAAAGGCACAAATAACATGTTTTTTTACGAACACAAGTGGAGTTTGCTCACTGCATTATGAATTTAACTCAAATACAAATACAAATACGAATATGAATACTTTTCCCCTTTCAACAAATACAAATATAGAAACGAATAGAAATAGAGAAATGCTTTACACACTCCTAGTAGAGACCCAAATGGAAATAAAAATGGATGCAAAAGTGTGTTCTGCATAACATGCCCCCTTAAAAGATGTGAAAGGTTATGATTTAAGCCATGTTTTGTTTTGAGTTTTATTCCACAAATGTACTTGAAACCCACCTAAAATAATGAAAATGTTGATTAGCTTAATAGCCTCTAGAATTAATAAAAAACGTGTCAACCAAGTCGACCTGATTTGAAAAATTGTTTTTGTAAACTGCGGCTTCGTAGCTCTTCAGATAAATATCATGGCAAGGGCCAGTTGCACCAGCAATCACCTTCTACCTCCATGAATGAAAAGAGATGTATAAACATATTACAAAAAATATGTGCAATTACTGGTAATTTCTAACTAATTGTCAGCTTTACCAGGCTTTATTACCAAGTAGATTAGCTTAAGACCAGCCAGCCATAAACAGCTCAGTGTTCTGGGCTAACCCATTCGTTTTTCAACCAGTGTCTCCCTGTCGAGATCAGACAAAAGGCCTATGAAAGCCTACTTCTTTACTGAATATCATATTTTTTCAAAGACGTGGGGTAATTATTTTTTTCATAAACCATGGCTACCTGTCAATGCTGGAAGTGCCTATTGTCTCTGCAGGTGGTTGCAGTGGTACAGGTAGCTGCCTTCATAAATGTTTTTGCCCTGTAGTAGTGATGAGTGGAGGGAAGGAGTGTGGCTTACTTCAGGAAGGACTTTTCCATCACAAAAATCTTCAAAAAGTGCAATAACATCTGTGATAGCTGTGCAGTCAGTGGCGTTTTCGGAGCCAGCTATTTTTGGATTTGCCCAAAACTGAGCGCCTGCTCTGTCGGCCAATCAGAAATCCGCTGAAAGGTTTCCGACGTTTGGGGTAGCATTGGAGCTTCAGCAGTCTGCCTTCAGGCTCGTAGCCTGGCTAAACTCTTTCTGGCATGACTTGTACTCCTTTGCCTCTTCGTTTTGTGCTTTGTGCTTGCTTTTTGTGTGATAGGATGCCTCATGGTACTCTTCTTCTATTTTCTCTCCAATGTCTCTTTTTTCTTTTCTTCCAGGCCATTTGTCTTGCTGTCTGTTTTTCTGCATCTCTAGCTTACTCACGTATTCCTGTTGCCTTGCATGAATTTCTGTAAGTGTCCACTTTCCTTTTCACCTCTTTGTTTTGTCCCTGTTGAAACCCACATATAGCCAAGACAAGTTTGGTGCTTGATTGCTTCATTACTTTTTGTGCTGGAGCCCTATGTACATAATAGACATGGGATGATAAGCGGTTTCAAGGTTTACCACGGTTTAAAAAGTCACGGTTTCAAAACCGAAAAAAAAAGTTATACAGTTCCTACGATATGTGCATTGTTTGTGTCGTTAAAGGAAGGATTTGTTTTTGAAAATGTTTGTTGAAAATGTTTGTTTCTTTATTTTGATTATTGTTGAGCTACAGGTTTAGGCTTTCACACAAGTGAGTGCAATTATATTTTATTAAGAAGATTCAGTTATTTATTCAAATTTTTTTGCCTTATGTTCAATGTTACAAAATGTTCTATATGTTTCCTAAAATAAAATATTCTGTGTTCAGTTGGAAAAAAAGAGTTGTTTTTTTACCCAGACATTTAAATACAGCATTGTAGAGCAGTAATTACAATACCGTGATACCGTGAAACCGTGATATTTTTATCCAAGGTTACCATACCGTCAGAATCTTATACCGGCCCATGCCTAGTACATAATAGCCCAAATGTAAGATATGTTTGATATAGGCCTACTTTCATCCATTATTATTGTTTTAAGAAAGTGTTGCGGGTAGGGCATTAATGACTTCAGATTTTTTCAGATCGAATTGTCCGTCAACAAAGTTGAAGTCAAGTCAACTAGTCATTTGATGAAGTCATCACACAAGCAGCTGTGGAACACAGGTGTCCAAAACTGAGCAAATTTTATTAGTGTTCTTTATAACATTAAGAGTTAACATGACAATTAAACAATACAAAACATAGGCTAATAACTTGAATTCACTAGTAAATTTAAGTTTACGACAGAAAGTTGGAAAAGTTCTCTCTGGACGAATCTCTGCAGTGTTAGCATTAGCCTGGTTAGCTAGCGGATGCCTTTCACATGGACATGCAGAACGGCGGTACTGTTACTGTACTTTAACAATGACTTGCCATTTGTACAGGTTACCATGCTGTTTGTGTGGTCTAGAGTGAAGTATCTCCACGCATGCGATGTGTGTTTGTCACCTTTGCTGCCATGTCTCTTGTCTTGTCTTTAAATTCCCCTCTACATGCCAGCATTACAGCCCTTTTTATGAAGGGACTGTAATAATTGGTTAAGTCAACGAACACGATGTTCTGACTCTCACCCAGTGCTTCAGGGCTGATTCAAATGAAAAGTTCCCTTCCCCTAGCAGTGCAGCAGTGAAAAAGATCCCCCTTAAACAGTTTCTGAAAGATATTTAGGCTACTTAGCCTGGTACTGCAGTGTAAGACAAAAATCATAATATTCAAAACCTGTTTTCTTTATGAAACAGTTTACCGCCCAGCACTAGATGGTAGTCATATAAACTATTTGATATTGTATTTATCACATTTTTAGAAGGGTTTTTCTGCAGACCACAGCACATTTATTGGCTAACCAAATACACTTTGCTTTAAATGTGCTCATATTGCTGCCATAGTGGTGTTGTGGTGTTTGCACTCTTACTCATATGTCACAGGTCCTTTTCTGGGCTTGTTCTTATTTTCATATTCACATCCATATTAGTTATACAAATGACCACAGCAGCACTGTGGAAAAGCTTGGATTAGGGCAGTTGGCTTGACATAGAATAGCTGTTCCACACAGAATTGATTTGTACCTAGAACAATGTACAGACTGAAGAGAGATGGTGACTGAATAAAGAATTCTCATAAAGAAATCGAGGTAAAAGCAGAAAAAAAGTTTCTGACAGATGAAAGCATTGAGGGACAGAATGAGTGGCTCTGTACTTCAAAAAGAGCTAAGATTGTTGACCGTCCACTTTGCTTGATTTTCAGCTATAATATAAAAAGTATATATCAAAATAAACGCCCGACCATCTGAGTGTGTGAAAGTGACTCACATACTTAAACTTTTCATGTCTTAAAACCATTAAACATGTTGTGGAACACAAAACAGACCACCAATACTGTCGCTATCAGATAAAAAGCATTGATCACAGAGAAAAAGAGAGAGGAGAAAAAAAAACTCAACACTCCTCATATCTAAAAAAAATCCTCAGGTGTATTGCAACTTCAAAGACTGAAGTTTGGAAGCACATAGAAAAATCCCTACATATTTCCCTACAAAGAATGAAAACAAAGTGAATCCACTAAGTACAGGGAAAAAAAACGAAAGAAGGGAAAAACCCTGAAGAATCTCCGCAGGGTAAGATGGAACCTAACCCCAGGGGCGAAGCACCAAATTCTGGGCCCTATGCATAAGCAGTGACCATGGGCAGTGACCCCCGTAAGCTTGAGGTTCACAACTATCTACAACCTAAGGGACCCTCCCACTGCTTGAGGCCCTGGTAATTTAATCCCACTTTTAAACCAACTACGATGACCCTGCCTACCCCCCTTTACTTCTATCCTGAATGGTGGGGCAAAATCTAATCAAGATACATTAATGTATGGCTATGGTAATAGACAATGGGTCAAGGTTTTATGTGCTAAAGCCACATTTGTTTGTTGTTCCAGTTTATTTTCTTTAACTGTCTGTAGACTTGTGTATCATTGTCATCATCGTCATCACATAAATGCTAAACTCATTCACAAAACTATGTGTCTTATCTTTGCAGCAAATATGCACCAGGACCAGAGTAGAGTGCTTGAGTTATAAACAGACATGGCCTTTTTTTTGGGAATGAGGGAACATCTTCCATTGCCAAGCCTTGGCCTTAGCTGTGCTGTTGTCAGCCGTGTGGCCATACGTTCATGAGATCAGGCACTTGTGCTGAGTTTAGACTTCCTTAATGCTGAGTGCTGCTGCCCCAGTCTCTTAGAATTAGTGGACTACCACTAGCCAGCGGAGTGGCTACAGCTAACACAGCTAACACAGGCCCACGTATCTCAGCACAATGTCTGTTTCTCTTCAGTTCCATTGGCCAGTAACATTTATTGGCACAGATTTGTGAAATAAAGAAGACACAGCTTCCTACAACATTTTTTAAAGGTGTGCAACTGGAGTAGCATCATGTTGAATCATTATGCCCATATCTACATGAAAAGAGATTGAATACAACTTAATACAATGTAATAGTTCTGAAATTTGAATAATTATGCAACTATGTAAAACAGTTTAAAATCCATCTGCTGTGAAGGCTAAATGTGATACTTCTTACAAATGGAACAAACAAAACCCACTGTTTGAACAGTCAAGTAAGGATCTGTGTAGAGGTCCCACCTACAGAGTCATGTTGTCTGTTGACTTATTTCCACCTAGATGCTCCTTCTGAGTCTCTCTTTCCTCTTTCACACACCATCACACACAATAGATAGAGCACTGTGGGAGATAATACCACTCTCAGATATCTCTGATCTAACAGATGCTTTTGATCTAACATGCTGCCAGTGCTGTATGTCAGGCCAGGGTCACCGGCTTTGACTTTCTCTTGCTCTAGTGCAGGTAATCAAGCACACTCGATCCATGTAATATACCCATTCGTCTACAGTCAGGCACAACTCATGCCTGCTTTGTTCTGGAGTTGTTTATTAACTTACCCATACCCCATCTTGATCTCATCCTTTTCGAGCTGCTGTTGGACAAATTGGAATGGACAAATTTAATTGGAATTTCTAACTAACAAGAAGATTCAAAACTTTTGTAGATACATTCAGTTTCCATCTTAAAAACTATTTCATTTGTTTTTTTGTGTCAGCATAATTATATGATTGAGACATAAAGTCATTCACAGAGGTGTGATGTGGTTCACTGTAGTGAAGCTTGCCAACTTTCTTCAAAGTGGAGCTAATAAGAACCAGGGGTTCAGGGGTTATTTTGGTCAATTGGGTATTTAGTCAATTGGGATTTTTGCCAGTGTTCTTTAAAGCTTGTCCAGCCTACCACCAGCTGCTATAAAACGACACATTGGTGGATGGTACATGAAGTAGACCAGTTGAGGGTGTTAATTTCAGTACCATTCCCTCAGAAAAACCCAGAGTATATAATGTGTCCAAAGTGGTTATGGAGTGGTGATTGTGGATAGGGCATAGATGTTCAAAAAGTTTAAAAGTGAATTCCTTAGGCTAAGTGAACTGACAGATCAGACTTTGGTATTAATCACATATGGGTAAATTCGTGTCAAATCATGTTGGGAAAACTTTTCAGATTTTTTCTTACTTTGAATGCCATGGAAATTCATTTTAGTTCTTTGATGTTATTTCTGTAAACCCTTGAAGATGAAGGCTCCTAAAAGGATTGCTGGTTGAAATTTTATTTCAAGTTTGTTCACACCCATCGTATAATAATAAATAATGGCTGGAAAATAATGTTATGAAATGAACTATCACATTTAAACAAACATGATGGATTGTCCTTATCCTTCTCACAATAAACATTTCTTATAATACGTGCTCTTTCATTAATTTCATTTACATTATGTTATACTATAATATTAATATTATTCAAATATTTCATTACAGTAAAATAAAAAATGCAGTTAGAAGTTTAGGGAGCAGCACTTTCAGCACTTTAACAAAGTCAGTGCCTTTAGAGAGAGAGACTTAACTAGTCACATTAAAGTCTAGTCACTTTTTCCATCCAGAAAAGGCACCAGACAAGATTTCAAAACCGGATCCTCCGGACCTAAACATCTAGGAAACCGTAGTTATACTTATATAACTGTCATGTTGATACAAGTCCACCTTTAGATGTAGAGGCTTTAAAAATAGGGCATAAAAAGTCCTGATTCAAAATATGGATCTTCTTTGTTTAAGTCATAGTTGTTTAAAATGTTTTTTTTAACTGTGAAATCTTACAACTAATTTGTTGAGAGCATTAAGAGTGAATCATAATAGGGGGGATTCATCCCCTTCCTAACAAGGGGACACGTCAATCATTTGAATTGAGTAATTCACCAAAGGACATTAGAACAGTGGTGAATGCAGTACTGTGCATAATTATTTTGAAATAAATGTAGAGAATTTGTCTCAGCAATGAGTGTGTTTATGCTTGCAATAGCACTATATAATTCATGCAAAATTAGCGTAGTAAAAAGTTACACGAATTTTGTTTTCAAGAAAGCATTTGAGCTGGTTAGAAGTAATACAGTCTTGATTTCAGATTTCTTCTCAATGCCCCGGCCATCACATAGTTCAGATTTATCTGTAGTATGTCTTGTTTGACTTAGTGAAGTGTTAATATATTAATATTCAAACCAGGTAACTCCAAATACTGTTGGATTTTAGTCAGGACAACATATTGACACATGTAACATGTGCAATTCCTTACTGTAAAAGTGGTATTTGTATTTATTAAATAAAATTCTGAGAAAATAAATGGTTACTGCTAGATAAACTATACTTCAAATGTAAATTTCTCAAGTAGAAAAACTTGCATTACTTAAATATTACTTCTACGCCCAGGGTGAGTCTCTGCCTCGCGCCCGTTGACCCTGATTTAGGCTCTGGGGACCCACGACCCTAGTGTGGATTAAGCGTTTACAGAAAATAAGTGTAAGAAAGAGAGAGATTAAATATTACTTGTTTAATGGTATTGTACTGTATACCGTGTATCTAGATGTGTATCATTTGAAAGAAGGAGATACATACTTCTAATTACAGTTTTAGTTGAGTCAGTTTACTACTGGGAGCAAAAGTACGCCAAAGATGTTTCAGCTTGGTCTCACAAGTCATATTCTCTTTGTATCTTCAGGCATTTTGAGCTGCTCTTTTTTTCAACCCCGTTTATATCTCTATGTTTTCTCTCCTGTTTCTCCTGCAGTCTGTGTGCTGTACACCCAAGGCATTGGCAACAAAGAGTGGAGAGAGGTGAGCAGGGTGCCCCATCAGGCGACTGCCGACACGCACCCACATGAATATTTATGCATGCAAATGCCAGGCTGAATTACTCTTCACATAACTCATCTTAATAATTCATGGAGTCATTTCTTGCCCATCTTTTTTGCCTTTTTGTCTAATCAAAAAGATCAGCCTCTCCAGACCACCATTAAGAGGGGTTATATGTGTATTATCATCACAGCCTGGCCAGATGAGATAAGTGTGCTGGGGAATGTCAGCACGTCTCAAATCATGTACTTGTTTTCTTAGCTTCCCTCACTTTTTACCTGAAACGTGTCATGATTTATTAGCTGCATTTAGAAATGTTCTGCAACATAACAGATTCAGGTGATAGACAACTCACCCTGCAGGATAAAGAAATGTAAATGGTGCACTCTTCAATTGAAAGAGAAGCAAAATTGCTTCTGTGGCTTAGCTCCAGAAAACCCATTTTGGTGTCACCTGAAATTTGAGGTTAGTCCTTTACCAATATGAAAATCATTGTCAATACTGATTATAAGGGACTCATGTATTGTGTTTATCTGCATTTTGTTTTGTTCCTCCCTAAGTACACTTACTTATTCAAAAATAATCAATGTTTTAACAGGACTCTTTCCAACCCCGGTTTTATCCCTTAGAATTAAAAAGGCTGTATTTTGTTACAGACTGAAATATGTAAATTGCATCTTTTCTGATTCTCGAAGCTGTATAGTGCCTTATTCAGTGATAAACATTATTTTAAGGTTGGTGGGGCTAAACTGTCATAGGCCGAGTAAGTAGATATATATAAATGCATTGGTTTTCATGGCCATCACATAAATCATTCAAAACGTTTACAGTCTAATATTTATATAAATAGACTGAAAGGGCTGGGAAGTGAATGTTGTTTTTGACAGTTTTACCTACTACATCAAACTGTTTTGTGTCAGAATATTAAGGGCAATTTGGCATTTTCTTGATATTTGCCTTTTAGGAAGTTCTGGAGAAATAATTAAAAACAGTGAACTACTGATAGATATGATTGAGTTAATCTCAAAGATCAACATACCTTAAATAACATCAACACACAAAGATAAACAGGTTTATAATGCAATCTTAAAATCACAGCATGAGCTCCCACCATCTTGACATTTACAGAGACATTACTCCTCTAAATACACAGAAAAGTACATCAGCCAGTTTCGTTTGTCCGCACACAACCAGAGAAATTCACTGCTGGTAACAGTGTGTGTGATCTGTTTCTAGACGTGTTTTGATACTCAGTGATTCCCAGCTGTCGAACAATAATGAGCTGTGAATCAATGCCGACTTACATATTGATGGCTAACACCACAAGAAGGGTGAATTATACAATTAGTCACCATCAACAACTGCCAATGTCAGTTTTCAAATATATAATTGCCTCGCTAATTAGGGGTGAACACAGGCCAGCAAACCCTCAGACAACACAACTGAACTGGACTCGATGAGCTGATATCATGCATGCAGTAAATAAGCCTTAAGATGTAGATGCCATGTAGTAGATATCTTGATCATCGCTGTTGTCAGACAATCTGGTTTCTCCAAAATGATAAGATAAAGAAAGAAAAAATACTTAACATGAGCTAATGTAACTTTAAAAACTTGACAAACTGTCACTTTTCTTAAGACGTATAGTTATTCAACAAGTTTTCAGAAATCATTTCTGTTGTTCTATTCATTATGAAGTGTTCATACAGTGTAAAACTATTTTTGCCATTTTCAAATGATATGAAAAAACACAGTCACCATTTTAAATGTTGGCAAAATAGAAAAAGCAATGGAAAAGTATGGAGTGACAGCGACAGTATACGCTCTTTTAGCAGGATACGTAAAACTGTGTAGTTAATTTCAGCCATGTGACAGGACATATTAATAAAATTTAACTGGAAATTTTTTTTTAGCTCTTTTTTACCACCTTCCATTTTGTTCCAGATAATCCATAGTGGATGTGCTAATTGTGTTTCATTATGTGTTACAATGAGATAGATTTAAAAAATGGAGCACAGTCAGAAACTCATTAGAGAAGAAAAACCACATTTTAAATGTGAAATGATGAGTGTGAGGACGAAATTGCATAATGTTCATTGTGGGTAGGCTATGAAAATAGTAGTTTTTCTGATAAGTGCACTACAGTTTTGCATGTCTTTCATGCATTTTTTTCAGCTTCCTAATTTTTCCAGCCTCTTAAGGATACATCATTTTACTGACCAGGGAAAGCCCACAGAATATCAGAGGCAGTATGTGTATAAGCCCTCATTTGTGCTTGCCTGCAGAGCTACATGATGTGCCTGAATTGCCCATATGTTGCTGTACCTCATAAATGCAAAATGTATGAGGGATATCAACATCGAGTGCAGAAATTGAAGACCTGCAGACTGTGAACTAGGGCCTAAGCACAATGCCGGAAAAGAATATGAAGTTCAAGGAGATAATATTCCAATAATACTGACTGGTCTAAAAACCACATCAGTACATTCCTTAACTGATTTTCAGTTGTCAAAGAAGACTGTCCATGCCAAAACTACTGAATTGTCATTGTAATTGTGCCAGGGAGCAGACATAGATCCCAGTGCTGGAGTCACAGGGCCAGGTTTTATTAGAGAATTCAGATGGGCAATACAAAGGTGAAATATGGGGATAAAACAAGGTGTTGACATAAACCAGGAGACACATGTGGTTAGGTAAACGAAAGACCGCACAAGGTGGGACAGTAACATAGAAAAACAAGAGATTCATGTTAAATACTTCGATAAGAGGAACAAAAAACTAAAACGGGTGGGATCCCAGGCTCAGAAAGTGGAAGAACTGAAAATGTGGAAGATATGGCGCAGGTGGTGCAGTCAGGACAAATAGCATGAACTCAATCTGCTGAACTTTCAAACAAAGGTTGCCCGTCTGTAGAGGTGTGTGTCAAGGTCTTTCATGACCTGTGCCAGCCTGACCTGTTATGGGAGCAGGACCTGCTCTGACCTGCAAAAATATTTGTTAATCCGCAACCTGAACCCCGACCTAATGGTTCGGTACAATATAAATAACTTGCTTTGTCACCTTTTTCCCCACCGTGCCCATTCACAAAATTTTCTAATAAGCTGACCCACCCTGTAACCTGTAACCTGCAGGTCCCACATCACTGCTAGGGAGTATGTTTGAAGATTGATCTGCATTATTTCAGTTGAATATTTTATTTCTAAACAGAAACTATGATTCATTTGGACACCTACAGTAACACTCATCTGCAGCTGTGATTGGTCAGAATGCCCACAGCACACAAAGAATACTTTGATTGGTTAAAGATGTCATTTACATAATCTTCAATTCTTAAAATAATTGTAAGGGACTTGCTGTGCTCCACTATTAGATTGATCTCACTGTTTCTCTCTGTTTGGCAGTTTGGCAGGACAGAAGTAATTGATAACACTCTGAACCCAGAGTTTGTGCGCAAGTTTATCCTGGACTACTTCTTCGAAGAGAGGCAGAACCTGCGGTTTGATCTGTGAGTACATTTAGTGGCTGTGTGTGTGTGTGTGTGTGTTTTGTTTACCTATTAATCTTATATTGAACATGTGTGTGTGTGTGTTTTGTTTTGTATTGTATGTTTACTCCAAATTATGAATGTGTGTATGTGTGTGTATTCAAAGAAAATTTCTTATTAAGTATACAAATAGAAAAGAGAGAGAGAGAATGCAGAAAGGTAGATACGTAGAAGAGAGATGAGATAAAACAAAAATCTATATAAAATAGAATTAGAACTAGAGAGAAAAAATATGTGTCACTTCTGTTCATTTCTATCCCACCAAATTTGGGCTGTAATGTAATGAAAGTGTGCAGCGGTCTTGGTAATGAGAATGGGCTATATAATTAGTGATGGGCTGTTCCACATTTTCCAGTTCTGATCTGATTCAGATACACGACTGCCAATACCAATAGAGCTTCCGTTACAATACATCTTTTTTACTTTTATTTTAGAGTAATTTTTGACCTTTTAAAATTTTTACATTTTTACATTTTTTAATTGTGCTGTTTGTTAGTAAGGTTACATCACAGAATAAGCAAACTACTAAGCAATTATTAGTGTTGTCCGCCAAGTTTAAGGTCCCGCTTTAGCTGCAAACTGGAATATAGAGATCGGGGCTGTCAGACTGATATCAGATTTATGACTATATCGGAACCCGATACTGATATCATATTGGATCAGGCCCATCTTTGTATATAATGTATAATTAATCATTCATATTAGTTATATCATTCATATGATTGCTGATCTCTGACACAGATAAATACATTCAAAAGCTTTAAATGTTCAGTTTTGTAAGATCATGTTCTTATGCGAAACAAAAGGCAACAGCACCATTGAGAAGACTGTCCAATGGAAAATGTCCACTGTGAAAACCACCTGTTATTCATCTCCGCTAAAAACATCTGTCGTGTCTGTCGCTCTTTGTAAGAACTCTGCAGGGTGGTGAATGTTTGCTCATATTGTCATTTGTCAGGTTTATATGTGCTTGTGTGCGTGTGTGTGTGTGTGTATGTGTGTGTATGTGTGTGTATGTGTGTGTGTTTGTGTGTGTGTTTGTGTGTGTGTTTGTGTGTGTGTGTGTGTGTGTGTGTGTGTGTGTGTGTGTGAATGGCTAAAGCACATACAGGGCTATAAATAGCGAACGCAGAGAGAACCCTAATGTGGCCCAGTCAGGCAGAGAGAGTGTAAATGGGGTGTTGTTTTGTTGTTTTTTTTTGCATTATGTGTGTGTGTTTTGTCTGTGTGCATCTTCCCCCAAAGGCTCAGCCATGTGTGTGGGTGGACAGCAAACCATACACCAATCCACTGTGATGGCTACGCTGACTGTCTGATGCTAACATCCACCTAATACTCTCTCTCTCTCTTTCTTTCTCTCTCTCTCTCTCTCTCTCTCTCTCTCTCTCTCTCTCTCTCTCTCTCTCTCTCT
>JBBMFX010013465.1:0-12803 GCA_037832545.1 Rhabdalestes septentrionalis | reverse complement strand
CACAGTCATGCTTCCTTCTTTATAGATTCCAAGGTTTTCAGTGGATAAGAAGGGGTTCTGTTTCAGGATCATTAATCTTTCATACTCCACCTCAAAATGAATAAGGTAGCGGTCCTGCAAATCCGAAAATAAATCTTCCACTTCTGTCTCCCACTTCCTCAGGGCAACATCATCTTCACCAGTTTGAGCTCCATCCCTCTTTATCACCACCTTCTCATACTCAAAATCTATCTTGAAGGAGCTGGACAGAGAGGAAAGATGGTTCTTCAAATCTAAGCCTGCTGTTGGATTGTCACTCAGGAATCGCAGTAGGTAAGGATCCAGTTTTAAAATCTTTTCCCCTTGTTTACTGTCTGAGGCCACCTGAAAAAAAAAAAAGAAACTAATGAATGAAAACACTTTTATTTGATAAAAGCACATATTTGTCATCCATACCATGAGGAAGGAGGCGCAGAAGCAGATTTCAATTCTTTACTTCATCTTATTAACGAGGACAAAACTGAAGACCAAAAGAAATTGACAATTGCTGACACTTAAATACCAGACAGCTGTAAACAATATCAGGACATATCAGGAAGGATTTTGGTGTACACATACACACACCATTTCAAAGCAAGAGTAAACCTGTAACTGAGAAGAGCAGACTCTAGCAGCTGCTGACTGGGGATGCCATTATATTTTTCATATTTTTAATTGGCATCCAGTTGTTAAATAAATACGCAATTGTTTACTCAGCAAAACATACATTTTATATAAAACATTTAAGTACAATGAGTAAAGATTTTATGTATGTTATCATGTTTGTTTAAGTATTACTAATCATCTTTTGGAATCAGTCCAAAATTGATGGCTGTGATCATCCCATACCTGATCTGACCCAGTCAACTGTGCTTTTATTGTGAAACATTAGCATGAAGAAACTCAGCTGAAGTCCGCACAACTCACAGGGCAGTGCAGACGAGCAAAATTATTGATTATTTTGCAACATTGGATACAGAGTTTTAGACTACCTTCATGAAATGAAGGCTTCCGTGACTTAGCTACTGCATTTATATGTGTAACGCCAAGTGTGTCTTCTGGATTAATCTATCTACACCAGTGGTTCCCAAACTGGGGGTCGCAAAGCAATTGCAGGGTGGGCGCAGGGGGCGGGAGAAATGAATGAATGCAAATACAGAAGGCTAAACTAGATGAGACGGCTAGCATAAAATGGACAAATTCTTGACGCAGCTCTCATGTAGAAGTAGAGGATGAAGCATCACCAGATGTTGTGGGAGCACAATATTCTACCAAAGGGGGTCCCAGCAACCACTGATCTACTCTAAAGTCTAATAATATTATAAGGGTACTCAAGTGGTGAACACTGTACATTTATGCAAAGGATACTGAGTGTATTTGCAGTAAATATTAAGTGAGTAACGAGCACATTTTTTGACTGATAATTTGTACACATACAATATATACATGCACACCTAGGTACCATGCCTCCATGGGTAGAGAGGGGGAGCTCTCCTGTGACTTTACAGGAAAGTTATATTAACTGGACACCACACGCGGAGTCATGTATTGCCAGGGTATATACACAGCAATTTATAAGTTAAATTAAATACAATTTAATACCATTTTTACTACCTTTTTAAAAACCATCACAACATTAAATTGCAAGTGACCTTTAGAAAGTTTACGCATACAACACTACAACAGAATAGATTTCCAGACTTACTGGTATTGACCTCTAATTGCACATTTATTTCACTTCGTAAATAGAAATAAATCTACATACAGTGTAAAAAAAACGAAGACATAATTCAAACACACTGGTTAGTATTCATTGCAGGAACTGCTAATGCATTACAAACTGGTATCTGCTATATAAACTGTTGGTGATATCACTTCAAAAACTGGCATCCACTACATGAAATGGTGAACTGCTATTACTTGATTGTAACAAACATGTTCTCTTGGTCCAAGTCTATGGGATACTGTTTGTACAAACAGCTAACTAATCATTTAGCCTAATTTTTACACAATTTTCACACATTTAGGCCTAAATGTGCTTAAAAACTAGATGTATGCTCTAAATCTAAAACAGTGACTCTAAATGTGGAAAGACATGCCACTTGGCCATGCCCCATGATTGCAATTGGCTGTTACCTAAAACAGGGCTGGACTACTGCTGTGATATTCCCTCACCAATATGGAGGACTTGTCTTAAAAGGATTTAAACCTGTATGTTAAATAAGAAAAATATATCTCTCACTCTAAATATATAACACGAAAGTTAGGCTTGGTCACATCTTTCCAATGACCACTTGTTTATCAAAATAGCCCCCCGACGATCCAGAATTTTAGCCGAAACCTGTTCCCCCTCGACAAATGTAATGGGACACCAGGCAAGGTAAACGGTTTTCAGCTAATATCTCCGGATTATGGCAAACTAAATAAATAAAAAATAAGAATTCCATGAAACATTGTTGAGTTATGACTCACGAGTCACAAGCTTGAAGTCATTGAGGGCAAGTCTAAAGTCAACTCAAGTCTTTGTCAGTTAAGTGTGACTCGAGTCTCAGAATCGAGCCCCTATCTCTGGTGCCCAGATAGGCTAAAGCCTACGGTTTAAAGATCACTCAAAATAGGAATCCACATAGTCTAAAAAAAGTAATACATCTACAGTGAAATGTAACACTTTTAATGGCCTTAAACTTGATTGCAGACACTCAGGCCCCTTGTAACAAGACTAAACTTCCACCATCTGAAATGTGTTTGTTGTTTTCAGTTAGCCAAAGTATTTCAAATGTGAAGGACAGTTGACTTCTGGGTTGTGGACTGCCAGATCACCATCATCTTCAAGGGTCACGCCTCATGTGACGCGCAGCCAGCTTCGGAATCGGAAGCCATGGTTTGATGGAGATCCTTTTCCCTGCACCAGAATATCACTACTCTGCCTTCTTCGCACCAACGAATGAATATTTGTTTTGGTATTACTCTGCTTTTCTGCAGTATTGTATTTAGCTGAAGCTTAATGATGTACAGATTGTACTTGAGGTTCAAATTAATCTTCACTATTTGGCTGACGAGGTCAGCTAAAAGGAATTACAGTGCGAAGCTCTGATCTCCTTTCATTTTCATGTTTGTGCATACGTTCCAAACTCTGGCATGTGCATTCTCTGTTTTTGTCTTTTATGTACTAATATGGTCAGTTCTGTGATGATTTCTAATAAGTGGTTTAAGCCTGAATCATTGCAACATTTCTCTCTAGATCAGTGTAAATGTCCCTCTTATCTGAGCACCCCACCAAAAAACAAATTCATGCAGTCTTTTTGTCACTAAACAGCTTTAATAATTTGTCCTGTTAAAGGGTTTTAATATCCCCAATTGTGGTACTAGTCTGTCTCAATAAGAGCCATTTGATTGTCTGTTATTGCAGAAGATATGAAGCCTACTGAAGCCACAATATTGCTAAATTTCATTTTTATTAACTGCAAAAATACATATATTACAATAGACCTTTAATATAATTGCACTGTAATAGAATTATTACAATATTTCACTAAAAATGGTGCAGGTAATTTTATGAGACTGACTACTTGCGAGAATTATATTTGTGGGACCTACAAGCATACTACATTTACATATATACCTGCAAATTGTAATGTGGTAATAAATGCTTAACATTACTATTTTTATAGTGAAATCCCTAAATATGCACCCAAATATGCAACCAAATGCTTTAATAAAATTTTAAATGTCATTGTCATGGTTCTGACAACGGCCACGGGGAGGCGCCGCAGGACTATGGGAATGGACGCAACTGGGAGTAATCAACCTAATGATGGAGACTATATTAAGAGACTTCTCCCATGCTGCGTCCAGTTCTCTTTAATGTCTATCTTTATTGTCTGTTTCCATTCATCCTCTCACCAATCCTCATCTCCATCAGCGTCAACTTCCTCCCTTTTATTATTTGGATTTTGGTATTGTATTTTTTGTTAATAAATTCCTCGGCACATGGAAACCCCCTGTGATGTCGCCTGCCTTCCATAATCCAACCCGTAAGGGGTTTCATGTGACAGTCATTTAAAACAAGTAAAACATGGGTGTAGTTCTAACACAAGTAGTTGACCCATTAGGTTTTAACATTAAACCAACTTCTAGACAACAGTTTATCCAGAGCACATCCAAACAGGGGCAAGGTTTCCTTCTGCTGGTATATATAGAGGGGAAAGTCCCACAGCTAAATTGGGTTATACCATGTTTCCAGTAAATGCATGGGGGGATAGGGAAGAATTGGGAGTTTGTATGGGTGTTTGCCAAATGGCTTGTTTGTCTGTAGTGTTTAATGGAAGGTTTTTATGGTTGGAATTGGTCATTTCAGGGGTGGTTTGTTTTGTATTATTTTGTAGTTTGGAGGTGTTTGATTTATTATTTCTCCTTTTTGTGGTAAGACTTAAATGAGAGGGGCTTCATGGGCTTAAGATGGTGTAGAATGGAGATGGTGTAAGAGGAGCAGTCAAACAATTCAGAGCTTCTATAGCTAGAGCTCCAGCTGCCCACACTGGTGTTGTTCCCCGTTCCCAGTTTGTTTATTGTTTTTTCTATTTTTTGTTTTGAGTTTTGTGTGGTAGAATTTGGGGGAATGTTTTGCATTTCTGAAAAGCAGAAAAATATAGATATTTTTGTAAAATAAACTTAAGTTCAAGACTTCACTGCCTCCCGCTGCCTTTCTGCATCCACCTTTGGCTTCTCCTAACACTGGACTGCTGTCTCCCACAATGCTAGAATGTAAAATACCAATGCTAACCCAATAATTACTGCACTCTAATTCATGCAAGTGAATTTTCTTTGGGATGCACTGTCATTTTCTTTGGTATAAGCAGATAATATACAGTAACAATTACATATAAATTTCATTTACATTAATACAAATACAAGGTATTAACTCTGATGCATGAATTATGAAATCTTGAGTCAATATTTTTTAATGCATTTTTACTCTTATTTAGGGCATTAAAATAAAAATGTCGGGTTTCACATGTTATGTCAGCTGTCGCATGTTTATGGTTATAGGTGATTGTGTTTGCGTGTCAGTCATTTTTTAAGTGATTTGTTTGTGTCCCAATACATTATGTAATTAAAGTGTCTTTGTTAAACCCATGGGATTGGGCCTTAATCACACTAGCCTGCCCCCTACCCATTCTTCATGTGTCACCTGGTCTATGGTTTCCTTGTGTTTTGGCCCTTGTGTCTCTTTAAGTTTGAGTTGGTGTTTTGTATAGAAAATCCAACAAATGGAACCCTGCTTTTGGCCTTGCTACCACACCCAGATGTGACAGGCAGCATGTAAAATATAACTGTATAAATAAAAATGTATACATTTATATCTTACATGGAAATATAAATCTTTTATCACTACGTAGCATAAAATGCATGAAAAAATATATATTGCCAAGGAAAAAGCAAAAATAAAATAAACCAACTAAATACATTTGGAGGATATTTGCGGTTTCCAAAATTTTGCAGGGGTTTACAAAAAATAGGTTACATTTATTGTTAGATACAGTTTTACGCAGAGTGAGTGAGGTTTCTTTTTCCTTTTGAAAACTCCAAAAGGCATTTCCTTTAAATCAGCTGAGATATTCTCTTTGTGTGCATTTCAAAAAAACTGGTTTGTTCACCTGCTGTTTTTCAGGTCAGTGACAGGCATGGCAAACAATGTAGGACATTGCCTAATGTCTTTCCTGCTTGCTTGCAAAGAAATTTAAGTTTAATACAGTGAAGAAAACCAATATAAAATACATGAGTGGAAAACCAATAGGATGAAATGTACACAGTTCCCAGTCCCACATATTCTTTTATGCTTACCCGTGTGGCTCGTGGGGGCTTGTCGTCATCCTTTGTGTTCTGGTGACGTAGCGATATGTGCAGATTTCCTTGTTCTGCTAGTTGGACAGTATGATCTGTTCGGTCTAAAACTCGTTTTCGGTCTTAAATAGAAAGCCAAAACAAACAATTGCATAACTTTGAACACACCACCGATAAATGTCCTGTACTGTACATCGAATTCCCTGAAATGCTATCATACAATCAGCAAATTAATATGAACATAAGAAGCACAAAATGATCTAAAAAATCGTTAATTTCACAAACCTCTTTCTTCCTTGAAGGCTATCTTGTATGTGTTCTCCCCTACTTTCTCCACTTCTCCACATTCTCCCCCTCCAGACCGACGCCTTATCTGAAAGTACTGCCTGATCCTTCTCTTGTCGTCTTCAGAGAGGTTACTTGCCTCAAAAAACACATCGTGCTGGTAGTCTGACATCTTCAATCAAAGCTCTATTGCTGCAGTGCACTTTGATATCTAGTATAGAAAAATGTTAATTTGAATTGCTCTTGACGCAGCAGTTTGCTTCCTGTCTGCATGTCGAATGAAATGAAATGCTTTCACTTTCATTATTTTTCGCGAAACGATTTATGACCCACTTCCTTACTCTAGTAATAAAATTCACGTAATCTCAACACAGTTTAAGTCTACCTTAATTTCATGCAAGTCTAAGAAATGAAAAATAGCATTGGGTATAGGTGGACGAAAAACAGCCACAACCGGTTTTAGTTCCCTAAAGTACCTTTCAGCGGATAGTTCAGAAAAATTAGATAAGGAGAAACAACCACAAAATAGATGGCTCCTCAAAGCCACAATTTGTCATTTTCTATTTGATTTAAAAGACGTTCTATCTGTTTGCAGTTTATTTACTGTTTTGCACCTTTTTAGCAACATTATATTTATCATAAAGCAGCATTTCCTTCTTGTGAATCTAAGCTACACTTCACGTAGATTCTTTCCCAAAACCTGAAACTGACAGGATGTGGCGATGTGGTTAAATATTCTCTGGCTGTAATGTATACTGGGGAAAAAAAACACACTTTTCTGAAATATCATTAATCCATATTGCAAAAAATGTGAAGGAATATAGGTTTTATTCATGGTTTTATTAGCAAGTTTACAACATTTTTAGATAAGTAGTCCCACAAGTAGGCTATTTATTTGGCATGGCAAAAAGTGACAGTACAAAGAATTAAGAGCAGCAAAATTGAAAAAAAAGTTAAATAGTATAAAAGATACAGTGACTAACATATAGAAAATATAAATTCACAATAAACAGTCTAAGATGTGTAGTATTAAAATGTTGTATAGATATTTGTACAGAAGCATATTGTGTTTTGTTGGATTATACAAATATGCATACATGCATTTATTAAAAAATATAAAATATAAGCAGAAAACTAAATTTGGTATTTTAAGGCACTACTTTATTTAGTGGAAAACACAATGATGAAAATGTGAGAGCAATAACCATTGCAGCAGAAAGAAAGATTACAATCAAAAACTGGAGGGTTACAGCTTTTAAGGAGAAGCAGTAAGTATGGAGGCCCCAGCTCTGAATGGCAGATCTGTGCCCACAGGACATCACTAGTTTTTTTACATTGTGCTGGTTGGATCTTGGCCTGCTCTTCTTCGTGTCTCATCCAAAGTTTGGTAACTGTAGTGGTTTTCTTAGCCCCAGCTTCAAGGTTTCATTAATGATACTGAAAAAGAGACAGTGGTATTGTTTTATCTGCTGAAGGTACATGATCTATTCAATAGATTTTATTTCATTTTCCATTATATTCCACACTATTCTTACCTGTCTAAGAAGGGCTGCTTGCACCATGCGGTTGATTTCATTCACCCCACTTGTCAGTCCACTTACTACAAACTCATTTGGGCCCCGCTGTTTTATGTCTAAACCCAGGGAATCCAAATTATTGGTAATCTTTTTCATTTCATCTTGACCTAGGAGCCCGAGTTCCTCAGCAGAGAACATTCGAGAGAAGCATGCTTTCTCATAAGAATGGTGGAGCTCCTTACAGGCATTTGAGACATTCTCTGCAGTTGAACCTATGACAAGAAACTCGGCTGTGCTTCCTTTTTGGACTGGGAGGGATTGAACAAAGGAGCTGAGATCTGTAGTCAAAGACTGTGGTTGGTGCCCTCTAGTGGCAGCTGTGAAAGAAAAAAAGTAGTTTTATCATTCTGTGCTTCAGTTCAGAGTTCAGTTCACTAAATTGTATGGGTGCTAGCTAGGGCATGTAATGATCAATAAATAATAAATTAATTTCAAGCTTAAAATTTACATTTAAATGCAGATTTTGTAAACACTGGTTAAGCAGCTGAATTCTTACCCATAATCTGTGTGAAGTTGCTAAACAGTTGCTGTGCCACAGCTTTAAATTCCAAAAAGACATTGATTTTCAGCAGAACAATCCGAATAGTCGTGAGGTGTCTAAAGATATGGCCTATTGTGGCTTCCTTCACTCCTCCGAGGATGGACTGAGCCACCATCTTTGCATCAAGGCCTCCCTTACCTGGAAAACCCAACAGAGTACACTTCTAAGATGTTTTAAACAATTAGTTTTTTTATTAAAACAATTGACTCCATATATACCCTAGTATATAGAACTATACAACTCAACTCAACTGCCTAATATACGGTCTGTATGTTATTGAATGCTAGTCTCATCTCACCATCACCTGCTGCTATTTCAGGTTTTTGCATTCAGTACATTTATTATGTAATTATCTGTTTTTTTGTTTAACTATTGCTACAGTTTTTCTTGCCCTATCTTTTTATTTCTTGCTCCACTGAGCATTCTCATAACAAAAGTATTTCCCTCAGGATAAATAAAGTTCTTTCTTATTTTATCTATGTATCTAATAGCCCTGAACACAGGACTGGGTTACTGACCGGCACAGATAGCAGGAATGGCCACTGATTGATGCCCATCAAGTTCACATTTGAAAATGATGTCCTTTGCCAGTCCTTTGATGATGTTTGTGTCCCTTTGTCCACACACATGCATGATCGCCTTGCAGGGGAAGTTTCCAGGCTGGGTGGAAAATATCTCTCCATTATTTACCTGCACTAGAGAGCATGAAAGCAGGGCAAAGAGCTCAAGCATCTGAAATACTTCCACAGAGTCTACAAATTATCAAAACTGTCTCAAAACCCATCCTCATATTTGCAGATTTCCTTCATTGCAATTTTAAATTAATCATTTACTTCAATGCAGTAGTATATGCTAACTTTAATACATTAATTAGTATTAATACAATATTTTGCAGAATAAAGCGAACTCTCCACTTTCTTACCTCCTTTTAGATCAGCCTGGACTTGTGGCCCAGCCACAGTCAGGATGTCATTGCACACATCTGAAAAAAAAAGCAAATTCTTTATGCAATACAACATTCCGAGTGATAAAATGGAACAGAAAATTATATGACATCACCTGTTTGAAAGTCACTGAAGTCAGTTGTGTTTACGATGACATCAGTTGTCTCATTGCTGATGTCACAAAAAACCAGATGCATCTGACAACTGCCTGCTTTGAATGTGATTTCATCAATTTCGGAGCTTAGAGACTGAAAAACAGCTGTGGTAGCAAATGAAATTATTGGAGAATGTCCTTGCAGAAAATCAAATGAATGTATGGATAAACCATGAGACTACATATAATGGAAGTACCTCGTCCTGTGGGATCCACCAGTTGTGCGCTAAGTCCAGTGCAGACTCCCTCATAGATCTAACAGTAATGACACAGTAAAATTCAATTGTTCCCCTAGTGTGTTACCATGATAAAAAAATGCAAGCTAAATATGGAGTTCACTGAATCAAATATAAAGTCAACCTAAAGTAAGATTTTTCTTGTTAACTTACTATTAGAAGTTCGTTTAATAATCACATGCCAAGTTACTGTTAGCACAATTTACAGTTTCTAGTTAAAACATATTTTTTCATTGCAACTGATATTTTGGAGGGTTATGAAACAAATGCCCAAGGCAGGATTATTACTGTACATAAAAATATTAGACAAAGAAAACTAACAATAAATATACACCCATGAACAAAAATAATAGTTTTAAAAGCTAAATCAGTTACAATATTCACTGCAATCAGACCTGTATTCACTGCAATATGCACTGCAATATGAACAAAAATGCTTTAGATTTGCACATAAAAAGCTGTTGATTTCATATTTTAAGGCACATTTGATACATTTTGTCACCACAGCTCCACATCATCGACACTAAAAAGTGATCCTAAATAAAACAAACTGAAATACATACAACTACTAATTCACTCCTAAAATTAATTACTATCATAAACCCTATAGTAACTGAGAAGGCTATTTAACAAGAACTAATCTGTTTTAATGAAAACAGTATTAATATTATTCATTATTATATAAATAAGCAAAGCTATATTTTCTCAATAATCAAATGATTGTACCTCTTCAGAATTGGAGTCATTTGGCTGTATGGTGACACGTATGGTGCTGAGAGAGCCAGTGTTTCCAGTCTGGCCAAATGTTCCAATAGCCTTTGTCAGAATATTAGTGGCATCTTTGACAGGTACTGACAGAGCTGGTCCAGGTCCAATTACCGGCATAGCAACAGAGGCCCAACCCTGCTGCTCACAGAGAGCCAGGACTCGTTCGATGCCATAACGTAGTGCCTGGAAACGAGCATCAGTAACATTATGGTCACGTTACAGCAGTCTAAATTCACCCTGACCCGACTTTTAAACATAGTGGGCAGGCACTGTCAAATTTCCACACTAGGCCACATGTTCCTTGTATAGCTAATTACACAAGGTTCACTCCCTTTTACATGCTGCTGCTGGCCAGCACAGGATTCCCTTCATTTTGCCTACCAGGCAATGATTGGAGTGGATGGTGCCATCATCTAGCTGCTACACTGTGCATAAAGCCACCTAGATAGGCCAAGTGCACCACAGAGGATTAGGTTCTTTGATTCAACACCATTCAGCAAGCCTGGCTGGTGGGCAAGCGGTCTAATTTACAGATTCATGCTCCCTTAGTTGTGTGAATACTGGACTACCTGGCTGATAGGCCACAGCACATAAGACTATAAAGATGTTAGTCTGACACAGTGCTTTATAGCACTGGAGCTTCTCAGGGAACAGTTCCCTCACCATACAACTTCTTCCAATACAGATCTGATTTCCAGCACTACAACTGCAGAAATTGAATAATAGTAAGATGCATATGGCATGGGATAGTGGGTCTGATAATTGCATCTGGACAAAGAGGTCATGGGTTTTAATCCTATATTCAACAGGACAATCACTAGGTTCCTGAGCAACACCCTTAACCGCAAGTTGCTCCGGGGAGACTGCCCCCTGTAGTAATGGAATGGAAGTTGCTTTGGATTTAATGGATGCTGCAGATGCATGGGGATGACCTGGAACACTGGCTGGCTATGGACAGATTTGCTGACTAGTATGGGATGAATCAGCTGCAGCTGAGCACAAATGGTGGTGGACCTGAAAAGATCATGTTTTCCTGTCACATCCCTGTTCAAAATGGGATTGATGTGAAGAATGTTCAATGCAACAAATACCTAGGTGTGTATACTGACTATAAGCTGGACTTGTCAAAGAACTCTCTGGCGATGTACATTTTATAAGCAGACTCCAGTCTTCACAGTGTTGTGGATGTTTTATGAGTCTGTAATGGCCAGTGCCTTTTTCATGATGTACTGCAGTGGCAACATGACAGTGGCAGACACTAAGACACTTAACAGACTGATCATAAAAGCAGACTCAATAGTGGGTGTAGAATCTGACAGCATGGGAACGTTGGGTAAAATAAGAAAATTGTCCAGACTTCAGTCCATCACATGTAATGCGGATCAGACTCTACAAATCCTACCTCCATTATGGTGTATATCACTATCATTATGTGTTTTGTGCATTTGTGCATTATTGTTATGTGCATTATTATCTTGCTATGATGTCTAAAATTCTGCTACATTAACTAAATGTTCTTAGTGAGTTCTAAAACATCATCACTACCTTTCTTATTTTGCATATTTATATTTACCTTAAAAATATTTTAAATATCAATTTCCTTACAAATAATAATTTTACCTCTTCTTTATTTTTACAACGTATTTGTTTAAATATTTCAATGTATATCCTATTGAGCTTTTTTTTCTACAAATTCTTCTGTTGGAAAAGTGAAATTTCCTCCAGGATTAGTAAAGTTTTCTGATTCTGATTCTTACCTTTTCACTGTTGTTTGCATTTCCACCCCAAGACACACATTCGATAAAGAACAGTTTTCTGCATCCTAATAGAGTTCCATCGACCTCCAACACATCCCCTGGAGTCAGACTGCGTTTCCCTTTGGCAGTATTAAAAATTCTCTTCAGCTGTTGTCCTCCTTTGTTCAACAACCATTTTCCAACTTTGGTTGAGTTCAGTGTCGTTGCTAACATGGGAGCAACGAGTATATCAACCTGTTCCAGAGCAATGTGCAGTGTTTATTTTGCTGCTTATCTATGGGTTTGAAATATTTACAATACATTCTTCAAGACTTACTATTTCAAAGTGGTAAAGAGGGCATAAGTACTAATGGACTGCATTGATAAAACATGTAGGATTGCTGTTGCTAAACAAGGTTTTTCTACCAAGCTGTCTAGTGCAGAAATCACTGACAAATACAATGCATAAAAATAATTGAACATTCTACCTTCTGTTCTTCTAGACCTCCAAATACAATTTCAAGGACCACAAAGGAATCTCCATGGGCTTCAGCAGGAGAGCTGGTTGCTGTAGTGGATAAATTAGGAAGGCTGGTCCATGTTGGGGTTCTGGCTGCTGTAGGACTACACTGTGCATTGATTTTAGGAACTATAACAACGTGAAGGGAATTCTGTATTAATACTTGGGTGTTTAATCCAT
>JBBMFX010013446.1:0-12804 GCA_037832545.1 Rhabdalestes septentrionalis | reverse complement strand
TCTTTCTGTCTCTCTTTCTCTCTCTCTCTCTCTCTCTCTCTCTCTCTCTCTCTCTCTCTCCTTCCTTCTCTATCTCTCAATATCTCTCTCTCTCTCGTTTTCTCTCACCTTTCACTCCCCCTGTCCCCTCTTTCTCTCTCTTCCTCCCTCCCTCTCTTTCTCTTCTTTCACCCCCTTCTCTCCCCTTTCTCTCTCTCTTTTTCTCTCTGAAGGCCATCATCTGTTTCTCTAGCCATCGACCCGCCATTCTCCCACCACTCCACTGCTGCTATTTATAAACTCACCATGGATGCTGCAAGGCCTGCTCACAATTGAACCTCCTCTCCGGATCCTTCTGCAGTAAGTGAACTATGAAGTCTTTGGCTGCAAGCATTAGCAGAAAATGCAGGACAAAACAGGATCAATACAATTTAGTGTTTCTAGAGGGAGGTCGACCTAAGGGTGCAGATAATGGACTTTTTTATCCATTAATCCAATGCAATTTTTAAGGGCTTTTTCAGACACTTCAGATGTTTCTTCTTTTTTTCAGCAATTTGGGTTACTCTAGTCATCAACCTTTACCTACAGTAAAATGTAACAGAGAGTGTTTTCCACCCTGTAGTACTGATGCTCCAGTCATAAATTTTCCATCCCCTGATGCATGTTAACTCTGTTCAATGCAGGGCTTTCTTAGAGTCCAGGACTTAATCCAGCTAATCCATCTATAATAGTCTCCACAGGGTTTTTGACCCTTACAATGAAATGTTATTTATGGTATATGTACAATACTGTGCAAAAGTCAGAAACCACCCCTGAGCCTGAAATGAATTACAATCTATCTTTTCAGCATCAGCAGAAAAGTAGAAAACATTACTACGAAGCCTCAGTAACTAATGATACTATTTTGTTTTCTATGCAGAAGTCTCAATAACTAAATCTAAAATCAAGTCCTTAATGAAGTTGTCTAACAAAATGTTAAATATACACAATTTTCACTTACTCCAGACGTCAAAGACCAGCCTAGACATGTTTGAGTCCAAATTCTGCTTCCTTAGTTTAGAACTGGATTTTGCCACTCAAATCATTTCTGTAATTTCATATCATAACTGCTCTCAAACCTCCAGCCACATCCTGCTCTTCGTTAAGGAGCCACAGAAAAGCAGATGGGGTTTAGGATGCAATATGAATTAATGTGAGCTGTGAAAAATGAGCAAAACTGCACTGTGTAGCCAAATGCTGTATTTTCACAAATCACCTCAGGAGTACTTGAGTCCTGACTTATAGCTCTCATAACATGGGTCATCATAATTACTGTTCGTAGCAGTGAACTTTTGTTCATTTGTAAGTCATAGTGTCCTAAACCAGCGTTTCTCAAAATTATTTGTCCTGGGGACCAGTCATGTCAAGCTTTGGGGATGCACGGAGATGCACTGAGATCAGAGCTGAATCTGACCGAATTTTGATTGGTGCAGAACCGAGGCAGAAATCTTCTCACGGACCTGCACCGGTCCGCGGCCCATAGTTTGAGAAACGCCGTCCTAAACCACATCAATTCTGTAGCTCTTTAACGAAGATAGGTTTGGGATAAGCTCTCGGTATGTATTGACTGAAAAGGTTTGGGTGACTATTGATTTAGGAATACTGGTTTTACAGCACCAGTGCTAAACTAACAATGCAAGATGTGTTTTCCCTGATCCACTACACCTCAAGTATACGTAAACTTACATATGTTTTTACTGAATCAATCCTTTAATGCGTCGACTCTTTACCTTTTTTTTAGCTTCTATTCTTTTAGGATAATTTAAGGGGGTTCACTGTGCTTATTGTAAACAACTACAAAGATCAGTCTTGGAGACTGTTTGCATTTCCTGCTACTCACAATGAAGTGAAATTCCAAACACATTCAGCGATGGGCTCTGGAGTGGCCTGTCCATTGTTATGAGAACAGCAACTTATTTGTTTGATAAGCACATTATAATCTCAGCAGTGTGCTCGGGGTTATTATCTTGTTGGAGAGCACATTTCTTCCAGAGGGCCTGCATGACGTGCCAAAATTTGTTTGTACTTATCAGCGTTCATGATGCACTCAATCAAACAAATCACCAACTCCACATGCTGTTACAGCTTGCACTAATCCTCCTATGCCCAACTGATGATTGTATACATGATTTACAAAGTCTTTCATTGTTCATCAAAGGCTCATTAGTCCAAAAACACATCATTCCATGTCTCTGATGTCCAGTTTGAATGTTCAAGTGCAGGCTTGGTTATATTTTCTGTTCTTTTCTCATAAACGCTCAGAATAAATGGTGCTAAACTGTCCCTCGGGTTTAAATCAGTGGAAATACTCTCAATACTCTCAATACTCAAATGTGTACTTTAAAATATGCAGTAACGCAATCATGTTTTCAGGGGACTGGGGCATTTTTTACATTTATTTACAACTAAACTGGAGTCAATCCTGGAAATAAGACAGGACATAATGGAGACAATACCAAAAAGCTGTAACAGTGCATAGTACAATTATTTTTCCTAACTAAAGTATACTTAAAAGTCCTCAGTGGGTACAAACCCAGTAACAATTTAATACCCTTCTTCTGAGAGTATAATGGCTTCTTGAAAGCTACCAGTCCCCCTACACAGCCATGACGCCATGTTGGGTTGTTTTCTTGCAGTGAAAGGAATGACATAAACCCCCATGGATTTTCTACATCAATGACAAAATTAATCATGTACCGTTTGACTGGAAATTAATGGGATTATTCACCGCTATTCAGTCCAGTACAATCCAAGTATTTTGGCTCCTGGAAATGATACAAACAAGAATGGTCCAAACTGCTCCACTACAGCCAAAGAAATGTACATTTGTTCCACTGCTCTCTACAAGCTTTATTTTTTGAAAACAAAAACTCATGATGTACTGCCACAGCCTGTTTTAGTGACTCCCAGGAAATACCCAGATTTCTCGATAACTGCACTGTTCATAAAACCATAAACAAAGGTTCATGCTGTGCCACAGTGTAAATATGACAAGGGCTTGGGTTGCTTTTCTTCAATGCAAGATCTTGTGTGGCGGCCTGGTGTTTAGGTAGTCTCTGCGATCATGGGTTCAAATCCAAGGACTGCTAGTGGCACCACTAATGTACCCTTGAGCAGGGTACTGTCCCGACCCACTGCTCCCCAAGCACCACAATGCTGGCAGCCCACTGCATAACTTGTTTGAATGGTTTAAATGCAGAGAATGAATTTCACCTTGTTCACACTGTGTGCTGTGCTGTGGTGTGTTCACACCTGACTATAATGGGCCACTTTACTAACTGGTGCAGCTTCACCGGCTAAAACCCCCAGCAGAATAATATTTCGCATTTTTGGATATATGATGATTTGTCCGTCTACACAATATGCACAGAACACTTTAAGGCAGCAGTCTGAAATTGATTTAAGAAATGTTGTCTGTTTGTAAATGATGGGTGACCCACAGAAGCTGAAGGGCTAACAGATCTTACGCCACATTTTGTCAGGAGAAATTCACAACCACAAATAGTCAGCTTATTGCTTTATTTCAGGCATCACCAAATGGCGGACCGCGGTCCGGCTCCAGACCGAGTGAATGTTCTTTCCGGACCCGTGACCAGCCTGGTAAATTCACGAGATTGAGTCATTTTCATGGAGCGTTATTTTGGACGGTCGTGGCTATTGACAGCGGGCGCTGCTACTCCAGTTAATACAACAGCAGCTTCACATGTTACTTTGCTAGCGATGGAAAGTTCGGCTTATTTCTTCTGGCATGGCTCCCAAATTGCTCTGACTTTATTATCATCTGAAGTAGTGTTCCGCGGGTAGGCTTTTTTTTTTTTTACTCTGCCCAAACCGAACCGTCAGGAGATCCAAACCACCAGCCCAACCCGCAAAACTACTCGTACATAATGACCAAAACCCGACCCGAGGAAAAAAAACCCGAACTGTTTACAACACATTTTGATCGATAATGGAATGTGTTTTGTAACTTAAATGTATTTACCTGGGACTTCTTTTGTTTATGGTAAAAGAGTTAGTTGTACACTCAGTTCATTTTTCTGCATTGGAAATGAACAATACATTTTGAGTAAACTATAGGAAAACGTAGACATAGGAGAAGGCTATAAGACACAAGATGGACTTCAATTCGGACCTTCTGCTGGGGCGAAATGTAATAACTGGATCTCTGTGACTTTTAATTGAATACCCCTGCTCTAGTTCATGCTACTCTAGTTCCTGTTTAAAGTTGAAATCTGAGCGAAGATAAGGCTATTTCTATCTGTCCAAAAATAAGGCTATTTCTGGAGGCACATGGTGCATTAAAATATTGTATTTAGTCAAAAATATTCTTCTGATCATGCAATTATAGATTTTGATTTAGAAAATCTGCACATTTTTTTCTGACTTGTACTGAATATGGTATTAGTATAATAGTTATTAATTGGAGAATTTATACATCTAACTGCACAGTCAGGTCCAAAAAACCATCCATTTCAAACCATAATGAAATATCTCCTCCCACAATTGCACAATTGACTGAAATTTTACAATCCACAATTTCAACAGATGAACATTATGCTGGAAGTTATAGGCATTTAGAGTGACAGCTAAGAGCAAGAACTAATTAATATCAAATTAAACCATGCTTGCTCTTTTTTGCTTGCAACAGAGTCAGCTCCATGATTATTGGCAGCCGTGGTAAAGACGGATGAAAAAAGGTCATAAAATGTCTTTGTGGTTAATTAGCAGAATCTAACACTAAAGAAAAATCTCAACTTTAATTCAAGTCAATTTATCCAAAAAAGCCCTCAAAACCCTTATTAAATTTGTCTCAGTTATTGGCTCCCCTGCATTTAGCACTGGCAACCTCCATTTGCCAACACTACCGCAATGAATACTCTCTTAAATGCCTGATGAGATTGAAGAACTCAAAGTGAGCACTCACAAATCCTTAAACACAATCTCTCCAGCTCCCAATGGTTCTACGTTCTCTAATTAGGACTTTCCTCTTCAGCTCACCCACAGGTGTTCTGTAGGGTTTAGCCCAGGTGACAGGGACACTCATGTCAAAAACCTTATTTTGTACTGTTTAAACAATTTCTGTGTAGGTTTAGACACATGTTTAGGGACATTGTCCTAGAAAAAAAAAAAAAAACGTACCAATAACTGGAATACTTAGAAGAATGTGAACGTCAGACAAACCAAATAATTACAATTGTTGTTACATACAAACGGTTTTATGTCCACTGGCCACAGTCCAACTGTACCTGAATCTGAGATGTCATCCCAGTATGGCGAGTCGAACTCAAATTCAGCCTTTATTATCTGCTTGTAGAGCTGAGTGTCATTTTCATCGTAGAAGGGTGGATAACCACACAGCCTGTAAAAACAGAGAACAATCTGGGTGAGGCACCCATTGCTACAGTGTAATTTATTCAAATTGGAACAGTGACTGAGTCTTTGTTGTTTTGTCTCCTTAAATGTAAAGGGTCCATGTGAGTGATTAGTTTTGTTGCTACGTGACCTAACATCAGTTTGAGAGTAGGTATTGTCTAAGTCAGGATTTAGAGTGCAAACTAGTTATTCTTACTATATATTCTTATTATTATATGCCCTATATGGACAAAAGTATTGGGACACCAGCCGATTACAACAGCAAGGACTTTAAAATTGCATTCAAATACATGGATTATAATATGGAATTGGTTGTCCCTTTGCAGCTGTAACAGCTTCTACTATTTATGGAAGGCTTTCCACAAGATTTTGGAGTCCCTGTGGGAATTTGTGGACATTCACTCTGTAGAGAAGAGGTCCCCAGCCTCCGGGCCAAGAGTCATTTGGTACTGGGGTGCACAGAAAGACAGAATTAATATATTTTATTAAATATCAGAGTCTGAAAGACATTTTATTTAGCCCACAAGTTAACAAAAATGTGTAAAAAAAAAAACACAAAAGTTTTTTTTAGGGGGGAGGGGGGCTTCTTCATATTTTTAGGCACATCATTTTTTATTTTTTTTATACCCGAAAATATTGTTTGACATGAAACTGGTCCATGGTGCAAAAAAAAGGTTGGGTACTGCTGCTGTAGAGCATTTATGAGATCAGGCACTGATTTTGGATAGGAAGACCTGGATGTTGAATGGGGTTGAGGTCCAGGCTCTGCACAGCCAGTCAAGTTCTTCCACGGCAAACAGTCATGTCTTTATGGAGCATGACATGACATTGTCCAAAATGTCTATGTATGCTGAAGCATTAAGATTGCTTTTCACTGTAAGTAAGAGACCTGGCCCAAACCCTGGAAAACAGGAGAGTCTGAATACTTTTTTCCACATAGTGTAGTTTGAATAGTGAATCTTGGCTACTTAAGGGGTTAACATGAGAGATCTCTATGAACCACATTGTAACCACAGCCCTTTACATACACAGAGTATCCCCCTATTTTGAGGGAGGGACATTACCCGTGAACAGCCCAGACAGTGTCAAATGATGTACTTTTGCTCTGATAATGTTCTGCTATGCCTGTAGTACATTGTGATACAACAATATTACTTGGTGTTAGGCACTAGGCATTTTGGTTGGATGTAAGTAGTTTAAATGCTTGTATCCACAGCTACATAATTCATCAAGACAATTAATACATAATAAATGCTGGATTAATTTGAACAAAGCTTTGGTTGATTTATTCAGATTTTAGGCCCCACCATGGCCTTACAAGCACTGGCATAAAATGTTTACTTTCTCATGTTGCACAGCAGCACCCTCCAAATGTTGAAACCATATCTGGAGTCAACTCTAAACCTTTAGTTATCTATCCTGTGCAAGAGCTGATGACACACAGCTGAGCAAGGAACAACTGCACAGTCAATTATAAAGAAAAAAGAAAGAAAACTGCATAAAAATGGCTGTGATTCCTATTTGGTTCACACACGGAGATATGAATATCCTACAGTTGTACTTTTAATCTCTGGGCCATAGTTTAATTTTAATTCCATGTGCTGTAAAACAACAACAAGTGTGTGACAGGTTAATTACATATTGACTTGCACCTGTGACATATGCAAAAAACTGGGAGGCCTGTTCAAATTACACATTGTGTATAGAGAACACATTTGAATGCAAAATGACTGATTATGTGCTGAATTCAACACACTGGGGGAAAAAACACAAAATGTGTTCTGTGTACATAAAGGAATGTTCTCCTTTATAGTTGTTATAATCCCTATTATTATCATTCTTTTTATTATTATTATGATTATATATTTTTAATTATTATTATTATTGTTATTATTATTACCTGAACAGTGTGCTCATCCTTGTTGCAATCAGATCGACAGTGTCGGTAAAAGCCTTGCAATGTTTTAGCAACCATGTTTAATACTTTAGCAACCACCTAACAACCCCTTAGCAACTTCAAACATCATACTCATTCTTCACACACCACACTTATACTTCACACACTACACACACTTCAAACACCAGGCCCACACTTCAGACACATACACACAGACACTACAAACCCAACTCACACTTCACAGACACTCCATGAACACACGTTCACAAACTCTACCCATCTGGTTAAACTTCTACCCTGTAGAGAATGTGCACTGACTTTTCACATAGAAAATTAAAAAACAGGTAATTTGTCTGAGCTTGTTAAATAATTTGCATACAGCTGTACATTTTATATGTAATAAATGTGCCTCATACACCTACATATTACAACATACATTATAGCATGAGCTGAACATGTGCTTATATGTTTATGTTTCTATACAAGGGATTTCTCATCTGGTGTAAACATATTTGTGCACTTACAGTATAAATGAAATGACTCCCAGGGCCCACAGGTCGACTCCTTTACCGTATGTCTTCTGTTGTAACAACTCAGGAGCTTCACACACAAAGACACACACACACACACACACACACACACACTCAACTTAGATTTGTAAGAGACAGAATAAACAAGCTATATAAGTTCATTACATTTGGTAATGCTATCCTGGGATTAATTCCCCAAGAGGAACTCTAATGATGAGACAGAAAATCAGACACAAGATGAAACAGTCTGTCTGCCCTGCAGAAAGTGATACACTGAACAAACTGAATCAAGTATAATACAATTGTATATTTTAGCTTACTTACTTACATTTTGTGTTGATAGATTTTAATCATTTGGAAATTATGTACATATTTAAATCAAATACATCCTCTTATGGCTCAGGCTGTTGCAATCTAATTATATTAATCTAAGACTTTTTTAGATTTTACTATCATGTTGTGTCACAACAAGCAGCATGTTTTTTAACAGTTCAGCGAAGCTAAAATAAAGGAAACAAGAAACGAATTGATCATACATGTGATTCAATACATTCAACTTTGCTTGAATAACTAGACTGGATTCTGTGCAACTGTAGACATTTCTCTATTTGCAGATACACATTAATGGAGTCCAAAAATAACCAAAAAGACAGACTGCTAATCACAGTTATTTGTATGGTGATTCATCGTAAGCTAATATGTCCTGACAAGTCTACTTACGGCTTCAAGCTTCTACTGTTACACCGCTGACACCCAATTAATCCTTTCCTTCCCGCTTTCTGACACTCGGGTTTCCAGTCACATCTCCGCATGTCTGGCTGACATCTCATCATGGATATCAGCCTGCCACCTGAATCTGATTCCCAGCAAGACTGTGCTGCTATACATCCCTCGAACTGCAAATCCATAACATTATCTTGGATTGTCCTTTAATAACTCCAGTTCTTCTTAAGCAGCCTTGGTGCAAATGTAAACGACTAGTTACAAGTACATTTTCCACCTACAACACCTTAACTAGTCCATCCACTTTTTCTAAAGAGCATCTGGTGGTCTGGTGGTAAGGGAGTTTCCTCTGTGATCAGAAGGCCATGGGTTCGAATCCAAGGACTCCCAGTGGCACCACTGACGTACCCTTGAGCAAGGTACCGCCCCCACACACTGCTCCCCAGTGTCCTGTTGGAGGCTGCCTACTGCTTCAGTTGGTGAATAGATTAAACGCAGATGCAGAATTTCATGCTGTGCTGTGATTATAAGGTGCTGCTTTACTTTAAAAACACATCCTCAGCCTTTTATCATCTTAAGGCTTGACTATTGCAACCTGATTGGTTTTCATAATTTTGCCATTAGGCCATGGAATTGATCCAGATTTCAGCTGCCTGGCATGTCTTCAGTCTTATCCCACACTCATGTTACTCCACTGCTGTGTTCCCTTCACTGGCATCCAATGGCTGCCGACATCAAGTTTAAAACCCTGGCCTGCAATGCCAAAAATAGACCTGCTCCCCATGCCTGATGCCAATGGTCACAACTCCATACAGATCCACACATATCGCCCCTCAAGCTTTAAGTGCACGGAAAATGGAAAATAATCAAGAAGACTCTTTCCTTGTCTAGCCCCAAAGTTGAAAAAACAAACTCACAGTGGCTGTCTAAACACTCTCTACCATTTTCAAACACAGACGGAAGACTCATTTCTTTTTAATGCACATAAACAAACAATAAAATGTCTTCTATTACATGACAATGTTTGATTCCTCCTGTGTGTTTCTTTTTAACTAGCAAAGACTCGTTTTTCAGGCAGCACCTTAACTTAAGGGTATTTCAGCCTATTTGTACTAACTGAGAACACTTTATCTGAATGCACTTTTACAAGTCGCTCTGGATAAGAGCATTTGCTAAATGCTGTAAATGTAAATAGCCCATCCTTACTTTCAGTGGTAAAACCTTAGAAAGAATAAATACTTTGGAAATGACTCACAAGCTCAAGGCACCTCATCATGATTTGTGCTATAATACTGGAGGTAGCTTCTTTAGCAAACTTAATTAAATGCACTAAAATGTTAAAAGGGTTGCCTCCTCCCTGTGTAAGCATTCCTGTCAAGACTATTCTGGGATTTGCTTCTCCAATTCCATTATCAAGCTACTGAACTGTCTCTAAAAGCTTTAAGATGATGTTACAGCTACAGAGTATCTGGGAAACACAACCACATGCCACAAGCCACAAGCCCAGATAATGGTGCGTATCACAGAACATGCGCTAAACTTGTTTGTAAAATAACTTACCAGAATAGCTTTCAAGGCACACTTAATTAAATGGGTTGCAACATAATAGGCTTTTCTTACCTACATAAGCTGGTGTTCCACAAGCAGTGGACAACACTCCCTGGTCCTCCATCTTAGACAGACCAAAGTCACTAATGACAATCTTTGAATCTTCTAGTGGAGTTTCATATAGAAGGTTCTCTGGCTGGTGGTCAAACAGAAATAGTTTGAATAGACAGTCATAGTCATTAACCACACAGAAAACTGTCTGCACAGGTTTTGTTGCTAATAAGGTTTTTGGGTATTTTCAGCTTCACTTAGCTTCATCTTCACCAAAGAGTCCCCCATGGTATGAAAATCAGGTTTTGTCCAAATTACTTTCTGACATTTCTGAGTTATTGTTCAAGACATATGCTGCATCAGTTTTTGGTGAAAGGTGGTTTCAACAGCTGAGAGGTTTGAGTGCTGATGAGTGCTGACATTACAACCAGAGGATAAAATGCGTAGGCTTTGGCAGAATTACAAGGTAGGGCATCCAACAGTTTCTCCTTTAGTTCTGCATACAAACATTGTTGAGCTGTTAACAAAGGAGATGTGCTTGTTTATTTTAAACCTTCTGAAAAGATTGTCTGAAAACTTTGACAGACACTCTGTTGGTTCCCAGAAAAGTTTCTATGAGCCCTTGCTGTGATCTTCAGCATGGATGCCAATCAGGGTGGATGGTTTTGTTTATCTGGCCAACATGACAGGGAGGAAGACATTCAAATGTAAAAATGCATTTGTGTATTGATTTAACTTGTCATGAAGCTGTAATCAGAACTCAGCATCTGCATGTAAGCAAATTAGTTTATGAGAACAACAAGTCTGGCAAAATGCGTTCAGCTAGTCAGGCAATTCGATCTGAACATTGTTGACAAATGTTGGGACTGGGCTATAAAGACTATTTCACACATGCACTTATACACCAGAATTAATATTAATTACACATGAAATGAATATTAATACAGAGTGGACTGTGAACACATGCTGGTGTCTAAATGCTTTGTTAGATTTGACATTCACATTTTCTTCCCAGGAAAACAATGACGTGTTCATTACGTCCAACAGACTGTTTGCAGAGATTCCTTTAACATGTATTTTGTAGACGATTTGAGATCAGTGCGAAAAGCTGCCACTTTTGTGTGTGTTGAAAAAAATGAAGCAGGATGACCAGCAAAGTGAAACATTTCTGAGATGTTTTGTTTTGCCACAAAAATGTATTGATTTTAAGCCACTCTGTTATAAATCATTATATTTTACTTTCTCCACTTTGGCAAGAGCAAAATACAGGGAAAGTGAAGAATGCATTTTAGACAGACTGTCACTGAGATCAGAATATCTTGCGCTCGCCATCCCTCTTCTACTGTAGGCAACATGCGGATGTAGAGAGCAAGTGGCCCTGATGTAAATGTGTGAGTTTAAGACGGACTCTTATGAAAGGCAGGCTCTATATGTGTGCATGTAAATGTAACTGGGACAAACTTTCTGTGTGCATGCAGGCGCAGGACAATCTGACATCACTGTGTAGAATCAAGTCCAAGTCAACTCTCAACTGGCCAACACTTAAAATGCCAGAGCAGACTGAAGTCTGGGATCGAATCCCAGTCTTATGGGCAGTGTATGCAGTCATGACCATTTGTGGGGAAAAAACACAAGAAGTGTTACCTTCAGGTCTCTGTGTACGATGCCCAGCTGATGGAGGTACTTCACAGCCTCCAGCACCTGCAGTATGACCCGGCTGGCATCTTTCTCTGTATAACTTCCTCGCTCCAGAATCCTGTCCAGCAGCTCTCCTCCAGTCACCCTGCAGGCAGGCAGGCACACACACACACGCACACACCACATTAAGCACACCACAGGCCACTGGACCGGAATCAGGCCTTTGGTCCTTTCATTATTTTAACCGTTGGGGGTATGAGATCAGTCTGGCTCAAAACCAGCCTTTAAAATGATGGATCAGCTAAAGATCATATTCACACAGTTTACTTCATACTCTAAGTCCAATAAGAAAAAGGCGTTTTGTGTCTGAACCTTGTGTAAAAGTGGTTAGAATCACACAAGTAAGCCTAATTTATTTCAAATTTGTGGCAAGTGTATTCCTGAGCATTTATCTCCAACAGTAATGACAAATTTATTTAAGTGTTAGCCACATTAGCAGGAGAGAAATGTACAGTTTTATATTAAAACAAGGAAAATACATTGGAATTAAGTCGAGTTGACTATGAAAAGCTTTTTAGCAGCTTGGAATCTTGATCATTCTGTCGTTGAATCGCTAAGACAATATAGTTTACAACCACGGTTTTTAAAGACGCTTGTCTCTTCATGTGCTCAATAAACACAGACTTGTGCTGGGTTGCCAGTTTAGACAGAATTCTTTGTTTTTATACAGTTTACTGTGAAAATAATCATTTATTAGTGACTTTTATCTTGCAAAGTTTTAATGAAGTGTGCCTAAAAATGATAAAGGCAGGCCCTCACTCTGGGCAGGTTTAGTATTATTGTGATTAGGATTCCTAATAATATTCATCATAATCATAATCATAATAACAGCACAATATATAAATCATAATTGTGATTATATTCATCAATATTATTATTGTTATTGCTATTTTTATTATTATTATTATTATTATTATTATTATTATTGTTGTTGTTATTGCTATTTTTATTATTATTGTTATTATT
>JBBMFX010013436.1:0-12552 GCA_037832545.1 Rhabdalestes septentrionalis | reverse complement strand
CTGTGTGTTAAGCTGTGTTGGGGAGCTGTGTGTGGAGCTGTGTTGGGGAGCTGTGTGTGGAGCTGTGTTGGGGAGCTGTTTGTGGAGCTGTGTTGGGAAGATGTGTGTGGAGCTGTGTGTGGAGCTGTGTCGTGGAGTTGGTGTGGAGCTGTGTTGGGGAGCTGTGTATATGTGAGTGTGTGTGTGTGTGCATGAGTGTGAGCGTGTGTGCGTGTATGTTCATGTGTGTGTGTGTATGTTTGTGTGTCTGTGTGTGTGTGTGTATGTGCGTGTGTGTGCATGTGTGTATGTGAATGTTTGTATGAGTGTGCGTGTGTGTTTGAGTGTGTATATGTGAGTGTGTGTGTGTATGCATGTGAATGTGTATGTGTGTGTGTATGTGTGTGAGTGTGTGTTTATGTGTGTATATGTGAGTGTGTGTGTGTGTGTGTGTGCGTGTTTGTGTGTGTGTGTGTGTGTATGTGGTGTTTACTGTAACACTGTTAGGGAGTGTATGCTGTGGCTGTAATAGAGAGGTGTGTGTGTGAGAAGAGACTCAACACTGACTGTGTTCCACACACAATCACTCAGAGGTCCTGCTGTGATGAGCGTGGAACCAAAAAGCTCTTGGCCTGTAACTCCCTCCCCCACCCCATGGGTCCACTGGTTCAGCTGGAAAGTACAAGAAAGCCAGTCAGAGTTGGAAATCATGTTTTTCAAGAAGAGGCCTTCTGTGCTGAATTCCCTTGAAGTCACAGCCACTCTCTTTTTTTTTTGCTTTTCTTGAAAAGAAAGAAAATCCTTTGAGGAGGAAAAAGGACCGGGGTGATGCAGAGCTAACACACTGATGGTGGTGGTTGCTGAGGAGTCACTTTTCTTTGCTTTCCCTCTCCCTGGATATTCAATGCATTGAAAATGCAAAAGCACGATACGAATGGAAACACACCTTTTAGATCCTACAGGGGAAGTCTTTTTGTTTTGACACGTCCATTGTTGCAGACGCCAGCAGGGGGGGACTGTGTGGACTGGATTTGATGTGTATATGTGGGCAGGGGGCCACCACTGCCCTGTGCCCCATTCACTGTGTGGGCTTAACCACCTGGCACAGACCTAAAAGCCTCTTTCAGATCTTCAGTGAGGTAGATTTGACCTCTGGCTGGTAGAGAGATGTACAGTATTGTGCAAAAAAATGTGAAAAGGATATAATAGGCCATTTATCTGGCCAATTATTAGCTCAACAACAAAAAAACAAATACAAATAAACAATACAGTGTGATTTAATGTGCTTGGGTGTGTAGGCTTCATTCTTTGATTAAAAATAGAAAGCAATGCAACCTAAATGCAACCTAAATTTATTCAATTGAACTAAAGAACTTTAATTAAACCATTTCAATTGTATAGTTATAAATAGATGCATTTATTATTTAGCATCATGTTATAATACAGTGTGCCTTTTGTATTCTATGAACACATTTTTAGAAATGGATGATTCCAAATACAAAATTATTTGGAATCAAATCTCAACACTTAACCCACAATGTAACCATTTTAGAGATATAAAGTTTTGTTATGACACTTTGCATATTATGGCAGACACATACTAATATTGGCATCATTATTACATATTATTTCCATCAGCACATGCATCATGCAAACACTTCCATTCGAGGCAAAGTCAATAAATTAATAGCTCAATCAAATCTACTCTGCTGGCTAAAAAGTGATTCTCCCCTCTCCTTCTCTCTCTGCACCCCAAACCACTAATTGACACCAGACCCTTGCCTCACTTAAATAAAGGTTCCCCCAACTTCAGGCCCCCGAATTCTTGCTATCCCCTCTAGGAGTAATCATAAACTGAGTCGTGCTCGTCTCAGCCGTTGAGGTTGCCAGGCTCTCCGTTGGCCGCAGACTGCAGAAGCCTTGCTGCGGCATTTCCTTTAGCAGTTGGGCATGCAGACTGTTTTTGCATTAGAAATTGCAGCAACATGATCTCTGATATACATAAATATTCAAATTTTTTGGGGGGGGGGTTTGGCATCAAAGATCCTCTGGCATAAAGTGCTTGGACCTCTTTCATCACTTGTGTGCTGGATATTATCCTTAGTCTACATAAATCCCCCCTCGGAGCTCAGAGCCCAAGATAAAGTGAGACAAACACCAGAGCAGTCTGACATCTGGGGAGGGCTTATCAGGTCCCGCCTGCAGCCTGGAGAGAAATAAAGGGGACAAGAACAGACAAAGGTAGGGATGGCAAGCGGACAGGGAGGTAATGGCATGCCACAATAAAGTGAAATGTCAGAAATTTCACTGCCTTGAGGTTGTTGGCCACCTTTCATCTTGAGTTCTAACTGGAGATTTTCTGTCAACTTTGTCCAGATCCCTGATTTATTTAGTACTCGACCTGGCCTGCTATATTTTTATTTTAGGGAGAAATTCATGATTTATGACATGAAACAGTCATTAACTAAGTTCAATGTGTGCCAACATCTTTCAGCTGTGTCTACAGAAAACTGTCATTTTGAGGAGGCATGGATGATTTAATAGGCTTCATTCTTACATTAGGAAGAAATTCTTTCCTCTATACATGGTGAAAAGTCCTATTCCGCTACATTCGATCTTGGCCATCACTCCGGAAATAGTTTTAAGTAATCGCTTCATCGAAAAGTAACTGTTTGATAAACATATTTGTTTTTAAGGAAATGGCTTGTTAGTTTCTACTCAAGGGGTAAATTGTTGTGCTCGGTTTACTTAAAGCTACTTGTTCACCTGTTTTAGAGCATGCTTGATGTTTTTATCTCTGCAAAAACAAAAAAAAATGATTGCAGGCAAGATAGGGCTGCTGTGTATAATGAGCCTGATGCTCCAAAACAGCAAAGTGTTCCATTTCATTTGCGTCATGATTTAGAGGAAAAAACACCCATGTATATTATCTGATGCCAAAACATCCATATACCTGCACAATTTTCTTTTGGCTGTTGCTAAAACCTGCAGTGTTCTTGATGGCAAATAATAAGAAGGCAGTTCTTTTTTAAAGGGCGTTAAAGTCGGCTGCAAATAAAGACATGACTCACTTTTTTTCATTTAGAAGTGGTTGTATTTTGGATGGTAAAATTCTGTTGTCACCACCTTGTTCATGTAATATTTGAAGCTTCGAGCTAATTCGAAGAAAACACCAAGAAGATTTTATCCAGGGAGGTAATTTCCTCGTATTATTAAACAGTTTCTCTTTTTGCTATAAGGCTGACTAATAAGATTTCTGTTCTGCCCTCGTTTAACTTCAAGAAATTATTTCTTATCCATTATTTATTGCCAGAAGACAGGTAGTAATGGAACTCAGAGTCGCATCATTTGGTTCAGCAGAAATGTAGAGCAACATGTCATCCATGTCATCCAACTGTGGATACAAACATTAATGACAGTAGTGACATTCTCTCTCTAATGATGTCTCTAAGTGGCAGCATGTGTAGTGAGAACAATATTGAACCAAGGGAGCTCCCTTGTGCAACCTGTTTGAACAACTTAAACACAGACCAACCAACTTTGTCTTGATTAGAGATGGGGGCATATTAGTAGACCTTTGCATCTGAGTTTAGTCTGAGGTTGCTGGTTATGTAGGAAGAGCAGGTTCAGTGCTTTAACAGGTTCTGAAACCTGATATTAATTGTTTTTTTCTGTGAAAGTATTTGCAAAATGGAAATTTGCTCCTTTTAAGCATCATATTAATGAAAACACTAATGTATTACTGTCTATGTTGTTTTTTTGTATGGGTTTTATAGCAGCTATTTTGCATCTCAACTAGGAAGACGCCTGTTGGAAAAGATGGTTTTGTAGCCTTCAGGACATGCTGTCAAACACCTGTTCAATATTTAATATGTACAGACAATAACATGAGGTGGGGGAGTGACCTCTGTTAATGTAATATGGGTGAATTTTCCCAAGGTTACCTCTTTTTTACAGTTTGCTTAGGTCATCTGTGTTTAAAATAGCTGCAGTACTGAAGTTCTTCATATTTTGCTGCACATACAGGGAGGTGGGAGAAGTGTTGAGCTGCGGGTGTGTAGTGGATTAGTTACAAGAGTTTCAAACATCCTCTGTATTGATATTTCTTGACCGAACTGTTGTCTTGTTAAAGACATGGCTTTTTTTGTATATATCACAATGAACTATGGGCCTAGTTTTCTTACATTTTCTTTCAGCTGCCAAAATGATTATCTTAATCTTATGAAGATTATCTCCCTGATGAGAGTCTGAATAACTGAGTGGTGTCGGTGGTGAACAATAGACGAATTCTCCATCCAAGAAGGTACCTGCAACTTTGGGAGAGTTTGTAAATGTGAGATGAAATAGGAGCTCATAATCTAAGAGATTACCTAGATCTTGGAGAAAAGTGTTGGGTGAATGAAGATATAACACCATGAAAGCACGTGTTAAAAAAAAGGGATTCAAAGAACTAAACCTTCGGTAGCACCTGTGGTAAGTCTTTGTGGAGCAGATAGAGTTAATCACCATTAACTGCAACACTTAAGTAGGACACAATCCATTGCCACACAGCACCAGTTCGGTGAGTAAACCCGGAAGGCTCTAATGGCTGATTGTATCAAAAGCTGCAGAAACATCTGTCTTAGAACTGAAAATAGTTAAGCTGCTTTGGCTGCATGCAGCTCCTCAGTGACAACTAAAAGAACAGTTTCTGTAGAATATTCTGACTAGTTAGTGTCATGAAGACCCAACAGGAAAGAGAGAAGAGGTACTGGTCACTTCAGAGAAGTTCTTTTTAGGATTGGTGTAACCACAGCTGGTTGGAAGGACATTGGAACATGGCTTGTTTTCATGGTGCTATTTATTGTGTGCATGCTATAAGGGAAAAGATGTGGTCAGAAGCATGGGTGATGTAGCTGAATCAAGTGGTGATGTGGTGGGGTACAGGATGTCAGGAACTGAAGAACATTATCCATGGAACATAGCGTAAAGCAGGTAAGTACCATTTGGTCAATAAGTTGAGAGTAGGAAAGAGGGCGAATGATTGCCGGGAAGAATCAAGAAGAAACAAGAAAAGAATGCCATGTCTGCCAAGGAGATTGGAGAAGGTGCAGGAGGAACACGAGGTTTAAGAAGTGAAGAAAATACGGCAAAGGCCTTTGTGAGGTTTGGGTGCAGATTCTATTTCTTCTATTTTAGCTTTGAGGGGGTAGGAGTAAGTGGGAGGATAACAAGCCATGGGATATACTGCAAGAAACAAGAGGGCAAACCTGTATGACACCTGAAAAGGAGGAGGAAAGAGCTGCTCACATAAGGAAGCTGTTGCACGAGGGTGAGCTTTTTGTTTATGGTACCAAATTGCTACTCAATGGCCCTGCTGTGGTGGGTCCTCCAGCCAGACTTGAGGGTGTGCTGTCTCCTCCTAAGGCAGCTGCTTGCAAGAAGTCTGACTCTTGCCTTCTGGCTCTGATTAAATCTGGATTTGCTCCTCAGCACCCTCTATACTAATACATCGCTTATAAAATCTAATCTTTACCAGGCCTGTGGTTTGGATGAGAGTAGTTTCAAAATCTGCCAAGTGAATGTCACATCGTTCATAAAAGCGGTACATTTTGGGAATATTTGGTAAAGCACACAAGTACACCCAGATGACTCCAGTCTGCAAATTTTACAAAAGGACCAATTCTCCGTCTGCATTAAACCGAACAGAAAATGAAAAGACAATTTCTGTGAAACTGCTAATTCTCAGAACCTCAATGCTGGCAGTATAGAATAGATCACCAGTGCACTAAATGCTATTGTGTGTCTGACAAATGTTGAACTACAGCAATAATTTGAGCTGCCTGATCCCCTTTTCACACACCCTTTTATAGGGGTTCATTATCGGCCATTAGCCTTCCCGTAACACATGGTCTGCTCGTTTTTCGGTCTCTTAAACATAGTGTTGGTGAAGTCAGTTTTTTCTTTTCTTATCTTGTAATCCATTCTGTCATGCGTAGACCTCGTCTTTGATTTGTAGCAGATGTGGTGACATTAGGAGGGCAGAAATATCCTGATGGCTGGAAAAAGTATCACTGACAACCAGGTCATTAGCATCTAGTCAAAATTGGAGGGAAGCCCAATTACGTACTGAAATGTGCTTGTCACAGGGCTGCCTTGGTGCTGTCAGCTTGGCTGATGTAAACCCCCTCTCTCTTTAATTACACACTGTATAATGATAAGTTTATTTTAAACCAATTCACTTAGAAAAAATGCTGTGCTGTGATTTGGTGTTTTCACTAATCAAGAAAAATGAATAATTATGTCAAACTTTCAGACTGTGCCAGAAGTTCTAAGGGTTCAATTATTTCTTTGCAATTTAGTTTCTAATTGGATATGAACTGGCAAAGAACTTGCAGTTTAGTATTGAAAAAAGTGTTAGTGGGAGATTCCCAAAGTGTGTCTATAACAAAAACTAGCATTAAGCTGAGAGTGGCCGGCAGAACACACTGAATTTCCCCATTAATGACACTATGCTGTGTTGGTTGCTTGACGCTCACTGCTTTCTTTATAAAGGACAGGACTGACCAGGGCTTGTCACATGACAAATGGAAAAACTGCTGGCCTCTTTTGGACAGTAACCACCATTGGTGACAGTACTGCTAAGCATAAATAAGAGCAATCACATTTTGTGTAGTTAATGATTATTAATTTGTCTCATTTACTTGAAGATGCCATAAAAATATTGCCATTAAAATTAATAGTGTATTTTTACAGTTAACTGGGTGAGCAAAAGATGCTTAATTAGCTTATTTAATAACCTTTTGGCTGTCCTGTGGATGTAAAGATCACATGAAAGCAGGAAATAAAAACCATGCGATTTAAAAAGAATGAATGCAGTTTCGGTGAGAGCAAAAGTGAATGTTCCACCCAGTGAGTGTAAATAATGTATAGATTCAGTGGTCTCAACTTGGATCTGTGGCTTCTTACTTCATTCATGACATAGATTCTAATAAAGGTGAGGACACTTGAGGGATTTCCACTTTGCTGTTGCGTTTGTATTTCCACTGAACTGGATAAGAGCTGTCAGGTGAAGATACTATTTTAAAAGCTGTATATAAATGAGAAGGCTAAAATCACAGATTATATTACAGCAACAGTGTGCATGCAGCTGGGCTTCAGCTTGCCCTACAGTACAGTACAGTACTAACTGGGATTCATTCATTTATGTTTCCATAAACAGAATTTCTATGAATTAATGTGTGTATGCGCACACATTCTCACATATGTGTTCATTCCTTTTGACCGTTACACTGGTTCACATAGCTCATAATATATTTAGAGGGTAAGTGGGGTTTGAGGGTGAACACAAGTCAAGAACACAAGTGTTCTTAAACTTTGTACAGTGAACCCACAAATCAGAATCTGAACACCTCATTGCTTCCAGAGACTTTAGTCCTCTTTTCTAGTTCCTTAATAATTGTATGTGAATTGTATGTGTTATTGTATTTTTGGGGTTGAAAATATACAGTTATTTAAATGTACAAAAACTGAATTTGGGAATAATTGAATAACATGGCTGTACTTTGATACTGCAGCTTGAATATAAGGCTGAAGACTGAATGTGTATGGGATTAGTGTTAACTGGTTTGATTTGCATGAGGTGGCATGTTGGTGTGGCTGGCATTGGTGCCTCACAGTGAGAAGGTCATGAATTTGATTCCTGGCTGTGACAGCCCAGGTCCTTTTTGTCCACAGACATGTGTGTCAGGTAATGCGAAATTGGCCCTAGGTGTGCCCGTGTGTGTCTGTGTGTGTGTGTGTGTGTGTGTGTAGAGCCTTTTGGTGGAATGGTGACCTGTGCCTCACCCCCATCAGTGTTTTGAGTATGAGCTACATTTTGACAATGGCATACATAGGCCATGTCCACACGTACATGGGTACTTCAGAGAATGGATGTTTTTTCTTGGTATTTGGACCTTTTGTCCACAGGTAAATAGAATGTTAGGTCAGTGGTTTTTGAAAACTCTGGCCAAAGTGGTGATATTTGAAAACTCCCAGCGAGTGTGGAAAAGAAAAACGAAGATTTTGAAAAACAATTTGTGTAAACTGTGTGCCGCTCATATGACATCACCGAATGTGCTATGTTTACATTAGGATTTCGTCCACAATGGCCAACGTTTACAAAGTAATACTGCTCTCAGCCTTGTTAGAAATTGTGGCATGTTTATACTCATGCGAGTTATTGTCCCTCCATTATGAAGCACATATATGTCAGACTCTGCTTCAGATGCTACTATATTCAGCACAGACACTTTCTCTGCCCAGCGCCCACTGCCAACGTCGTCACTGGTTTTGAACGAGACCCGGATGGAACAGTGGCCTTGGTGCACTTTTGACTGGGGTTTTTTTGCGAATGCATTTGTGCGGTGGTGTTTTTTAAAACATGTTTTTGTGGACATGATTTAAAAAAAGAAAGACTCTTGTAGGTGTGGACATGGCCATAGTCAGGATGAAAAAAGCATGTTTTAAAAATAGCATAGTATGAAATACGTATTTATATTGTTACCGAACCAAGGCTTGATTTGGACGAAGATGAAGTTTTAACTATAAACTTTTCTTAGAGTAAAGAGGAGTTAAATTATATTGCAGTGAAAGTCAATCAGGTGAACTACACCAAGCACAAAAATAACGGAGCTGGTAAATGAGAACATAGGGGCGTAGGAAGCAGCCGCACACCCCACTTAACCTTCCACCCTGCCAAGTGCCCTTTATATAACCCCGGGTAAACTGATCACAGCCTCACCTGTGCCACTGCACCCTGGAACACACAAAGAAAAAGGGACAGACCAACAGGTGGTCTCTCCCTTTATATATACACACTTGAATGCCAAATATAGTCTGAAAATGTAGGACTTGGAAAAGTATGGAAAGTGGTTCAGATGGTCAGAAAATGTGTTAATAGTGTTAAATATTGTGATGTTTTATGCATTATTTGAAAGAATAACACAGTTAGCTCAAATTGTATAGTAGCTGCCATTGCTGTTCTACCATAATTAATCCATAAATTTCTGAAAGATGTCTATGATCTGCTTTTGTGCTTCTCAAACCCTGAGGCAGTCATTTTTTTACCCAACCTAAATGGCAGCACACAGGAAGAGAGCAAATTATGCACGGTTGGCGTGTCCCTTCGAACCATTTTGAGAACCCCTGCTACAGATTATGTAGCCATAGAACTTAATGGACATATAAGCTGGCAAACTTTATTAGTGACAAAACAGCCTAAAGAGAAAACGCAAGGGGTGAGATATGCCTCCATTTTCACACATCAAAGTACAACTCTAATTTTCATTATCTACATATGATAAAGTGCACTGAGTGGTCAAGTCAAGTGCAAATGCAGGGGCCTCAAAAGCTTCAAACATGGAAACAGTGGAGTGTGCCCTCATCTGGGGCACACACTCTTGTTCAATCCCACTTTGTCTTCTTGCCTCTCTGCAACAATAAATTATGTCTGAGTACTGTCTGAAAAGCCCTTAAAATGTATGTCTGGACTATGCAGCCATGTATGATTTTTGTGGTGTAACGCTATTGAGCACAATGGAGTCTGGTGGAAATTATCAAAGCGTAATATGAAATATACTTAGTGCTGTGGTTTAATGGAGTTCTTTTTGGGTCAGGTAACTAATTGATTCAGTCCATACTTTTCTCTTTACTGCATTTTGATTCAGTGCTGGCTTGCATAATACTTTGTTAATAAAACCTAGAGAAACATCTGGTGTGTTCTGAAATGAGTTACAGTTTTGTTACAACGAGGCCAGTTTATTTCTGATAAGCCAGGCTCCAAACAGTATGTTGCAGCTAGTCATGTGATTTACTGATTTGTTATGAAGAAGTACTTTCCTGAACTACTTTCCTAGCTTGCACTCCAAGTTTTTTGTGTCATTAAGTTTTTGTTTCACTCGTGTTTGATTTAACCAGTAACTGTTGCTTAAAAACACAAATAGGTGCAATTAACTGAGTTATGAGTCAAAATAAGTTACAAGAAAGCATGATCATAAAAAGGAAAATGACGTATATTTAGTTTAACTTTAAATTGAATAAAATACAATGACACAGTGATTTATTTTTCAGTTTAATAATATGGCAAGGAGCCTTGAACCACTAACTTACCATCAAATATTGGGATAATTTCAATAATGAATGCAAATAATCATATTTACCTTCTCTTAACATGTTCCAATAACTTTTTTGTGTATTATCCCACCTATATTGAACCATTTCCTCTGTACAATAATTGCTATAAAGGGATATGTCCTAAAATGCATACAGTAGGAAAAAGCTAATATAAAACACTTAATTATTAGCGATTCTTTACAACATCACCAAGGGAAAACCTAAAACAACAATAGATTATCTTTATAAACTGTAGCAGTAGTAGGTTTAAGAGACTGGCCTGTCTTTCACTGTCAGATCAAATGCAAACAAGTGCATGTGGTACTTTGTAACTGAATTTCGATCAAAATATTATTGTGTATCTCAGTAATTCTACAGATATTTCTGTTAATTGCATGAACCATATGTTTGTATCTCTGCACACAGAAGCGGTTTTTCTTGTTAAATATTTTCTATACTAATATCTTCAAATTAAAATGTTTAGAGGCAACTTGGACACAGTGAACATGCAAACGGAAAAAAATAAGTAATGGTATTAATCAACACCAGTCTGAGTACAAGAACACATGTTTCAAAATGTTGAATTATTCACTTAAACCTGATAGCTTATACAGGCATGAATATGAGTGCTGTGAACCTTGTATACATGACCATCTAGATATGGGTGAGATTATCACTAAAAAATCCAGTTGTAGAACTGGAGATGTGACACTCAGCAATATCGAAAAATAGCCATGTGCGTAAAAAAGCAGTGTGGCACACTATGATTGGATCATAAAAATCTGTCAACCTTCCTAGTTAAATAAACTTAACACTGAATAATTTCTACATGTAGTGGACCTGCGGAAATATTGCTGACAAGGTCTTCATGTAGGCATTTGTCTTTGCCACAATTTTGTACCCTCTGTCACCAAGAAGCTAATTCATATTGTAAGAAAAAGAAACATAATTTTCGCTTGCAGCAGTTTTGAAGAAAGCCCTTGATGGTGTGCTGCGGAATAGTAATGTGGTGCAATTACAGCACTCGAAAAGCGTAAAGGATGCAGTAAAGGTTAGACGAGGCTGAGAGGTGCTCTGGCCGCAGCCTCGTTGACATTCTTACACAATAATGACATTTAACAACCTTCGTTGTTCTTCGAGTCTCCATGCAGGAGTGTTCTCTCAGCCTCTTTTATAGCACTTGTAAATATGTTGAAACGAACATTCGTCTTTCTCCCTGCTAATGCCCTTTCTAATGCTAATGTGTGCTGTCCCTCATCTTCTCCTCGTGAAGAAAAGCAACAGGGATTGGATAAACAAAGCTTGAGGTCCTTCACACACAAGGCTACTCAGAATGCATCCCATATGCCATCCGAGTCCTGAAGTAAAGGCCATAAGCTACTGTGATTCATGGTGTAGCTTGTAAAAACCTGAAAGCCTCATAAGTGTTAAAGTCTTCTTAAACTGCTGGCTTTTTGAAAAACGAGACTAAGGATGCCTAACTTAAAACACAGTTATTTCTTTTGAGACCTGGACAGTTTGCAAGATGCCATTTTTCTTTAGCTAGGGGGTGGTGGGTGTCAGCCCAGCGTGCCACACTTCCTCTTTTTCAGTGTGTAATGGTTGAAATCTGGCCATTAGCTTCACTGATCTACTTGCTGGCTCCATGAATAATGTAAGGCTAAGAAGTGTGGAGCTTCCAGGGATAATGGCTGAAGTGAGCTGAGGGTGTGTGTGTGTGTGTGTGTGTGTGTGTGTGTGTGTGTGTGTGTGTGTGTGTGTGCGCGCGCGCGCGTGTGTGTGTGTGTGTGTGTGTGTGTGAACTTATGTTGACCTCTGAAGAGAGTAAATCATTTTAACACGGTACAGATGTTACTATGATGCCTTGCTTTTGTGAACTTTTTTTTCTTGCGATCTTCCAGCAAGTTTTTGCAAATGTATTCAGTTATTCAGTTTATTTTTCAGTTATTTATATACATTTTTGGAGCTCTTGTATGTTTTGTGATAGCATTTAAAATGTTAGGGAAAGTCTGTTCCAGGAAACTGTCAGAAGAAGAAACACACAAAAGTGTGTATAATTTAATATATTATCTTAGTTATTAACGTAAAATGCCCTTCTTGAATTATAAAGATATTTCTATCTAATATATAATGTAATTTCACAGAGCCATTTGACAAAATAGTCTTACTTGACATCAATGTTTCATTTTTTGAATGTCGAATGAAAATATCAAAACGTATTTGTAAATTTTCCTTTTCCCCAAATCTAGATTTAGAATGCAGAAAGTTAGGGAAAGTCTCTCTCTCTCTCTTTCTCTCTCTCTCTCTCTCTCTCTCTCTCTTTCTCTCTCTCTCTCTCTCACTCTTTCTCTTTCTCTCTTTCTCTCTTTCTCTCTCTTCTCTCGCTCTCTTTCTCTCTGTCTCCCTCTCTGTTTCTCTCCCTCTCTCTCTCTCGTACTT